>JAECUM010002745.1:0-22107 GCA_016617855.1 Megalonaias nervosa | reverse complement strand
TACTCAAAGATGAGTCTGTGCGTGATTATCAATATTATTCTTATGACGCTCGAATTCCAGATCAGCGTGGACGAATTGAACTGCAAGTTCAGGATACAAGTAGGTATTTCTTACCCGCTGAGGCTTTTATTGAGGTTGAAGGTAGACTTTTTAAAATGGATAATACAGATTAAGGAATTGCTGATCGGTTTGGTTTTGTTAATATTGGCATTATGGCGTTATTTGACAGCGCTACGTATATGATTGACCGAAAAAAATATTGAATCAATCCAGAAAGACGTTGATGTTGCAACAACAATATTGGGTCTTGTTAGATATAGCGACGATTATTCAAGATCAGCTGGTCCATCAATGATGTTTGCAAAGGATACAACTGATCAGCCCGAACATAGGAATGTAACACTAAATGCAGCCGGGGATACAGTTGTATCAATGAATGAAAATTTCAATTTGGGATTTGCGTCACGTCGAGCAATGCTTAACGAAAATGAAAGGTTTTCATGTGCCATTCCCTTGTCACATATATTTGGATTTTGCAGAAACGTCAGAAAGGTTATTTTGGGAGCCAAACATACGGTTGTACTTGTAAGAAAAGCCACGGACGATGATGCAATATGGCACCCCGCTGGTGTTGATGCTGCTGCAACTGCGGCACTTCATGGTAAAGTAGTATTAACCAAACTTTCATTATGGATGCCGGTGATGACTCCAACAATACCTGAAGAAGAACGTCTACTCTCTTTTATGAATCAAGGTGGTAAATCAGCGTTGTCATGGTTGACAATGACCACAGATGCTATCCAGAGTAATATTAATGGTTTATTTACATGGCAAATAGCTTCTCAGCAAGGTGTTTCTGCGCCACGACATATATTTATTGCATTTCAAGATAATGCACGATTGAACAATCAATTACGTAATACAATGACATTTGACAATCTTGGTGTTTCTGAAGTATCGCTGAGGATAAACGGACATCAATAACCATCCGAGGATATTTTATTGAATTTTGAACAAAATCATGTAGCACGTGCATATCACCGTCTGATGACGTTCATGGGACGTGATCAAAATATTGATACTGGTTTACAAATATCACAAAGAGATTTTACAACATTATATCCAATGTATTACTTTTCGCTCGAACATTTAGATTTAACCAGACAGTCAGTAGTTGATATACATTTTCGAGCTCGTGTGACACGACCAGTAGCTATTGCCAATTACAGAGCAATTGCTGTCATACTCAGCGATAAATCGATGTTACTTGAAGGTGCTGGTGGACGAATGTGAGTCGTTGATGCTCCAGTAGAAAACATGTAATTAGATCGTTTATGAATATTATAATGTCGTATAATCACGTTAGTGTTAGTCTGACTCCTGGTCAGATTAAAAGGATACAATCAGCATCAAAAAATAACTGTGGATTAAAAATATTGCTAAAGAAAGATCAGATGAGCGGCTCAAATAAATTATCTCTTACAGAACGTCAGCTCGGGCATTTCGATGAAGCCAAAAAATCAAATAAAGGTATAAAACTTAATCTTTCTGCGGGTGCTATCAAAGATATCATTAAGACGGGTGGTATATTTCCACTTCTTGCTGCTATACCAGCATTAATAGCCGCTGCAGCCCCAGCTGTTGCAAAAGCAGCTGCATTAGGCGCCGTTGGAACCGCTGCTGGAATGGCATTAAAGAAAGCTACAGGAAAGGGAATTAAAAAAAAGGGAAGGGGTCTAAGATTACCAGGGACTCCACATTCATGGTACGGAAAGGGCCTAAGATTACCAGGGACAGTTTACTAATATCTCCTATGTCCAATTTTGATTTACTAGAGGAGTTTTTATGCGCGATCAATTACCAAAACAACCAAATAACATTGAAACAGGTATTATTAATCTCGATGAAAATTCTGGTCCAGGCACGCATTGGGTCGGATATGCAATTGATCCACGTGGAATTATTTATTTTGATTCATATGGACTAGCTCCACCAAAAGAATTCTTAAAGTATATTAGCGGCTATCAAAGTACTCCAATATGGTATTCAACGTTACCAACACAAACATTAACTGATCCACCAATATGTGGTCGAGAAGTACTTAACGTACTTGATGCTGTATCAAAATCAACAAAACCACCTCACAAAGTTGTACATGAATATACTACGACGTCACATTTAAACAGACATTAGTAAATATAATGGTGGATATTTATGGAAGATCTTCTCGTGGTAAAGGTCATCAGCAAGTTGATTTATCTAAATACGCAACTCTCGATCAGCTCAGAAATGAGATTGACGATTTATTAAACATAACCAGTGTGGATCAAAATGAAGTAGTTGTTTTTCAGGATAAGGAAGGACGATTAAAAACTAGCAATATACAACTACCAGATGTACTTATACGAGTTCCTAATGCGGTTGTTAATAATATAGTTACTTTTACTGATCAGGGTAAAATACAAGATTCCGGTACGTCAGTCAGCGATTATATTAAGAAAGCTGGTGATTCATTTACAGGTTCAGTTATCATGAATCAAAATAAAATTATAGGCCTTGGAAATCCAACCGCAGATACAGACGCCGCAACAAAGAAATATGTCGACGATCAAGAATCTAAGTACGTATTGGTCAACGGTGGCATAATGCGTGCATTTCTCAACATGAATAATAATGGCATTAACAATCTTAGAACACCAGAATATGATTTTGATGCTGTTACGAAAAAGTATGTCGATGATAAGGAAATTCCTATAACAACTTCGCTAGCTACAGTCAACAATGAAATGACCACACTCAATGGTACTTTTACTAATCACGTACAAACTTTTTTAAATTTTCGTAGAAATGTAAACAAACCCATTAAAGATTTTTTTGGTGATCCACCAACCGTTGACATAAAACTCTCCGACGTTAACATGAAACTCAATGATATTGTCAGTGGAATACCTAATATTGTTCAAAAAACTAATCTGATTAAAATTCCACACGGACAAATTAAAAATATCGTATATACAGTAGCATCAGGATCATCAACATGGACATCACAAAATAATACACTCGAACATACCGTAGAAGTAACTGGGTTATACAGGTTATCTATATACGGTTCGGAAATTACTGCGGCAACTTCATTATCACCGAATGTATATCATAATCCTCTATTGGTGATGCTAACCAAGAACATCAAATAAATCTTTACGTTAATATCAACGGACATGCCTCCGAGACGTTACTGGTGGTGCCTAGAATTTGTAACTGAAACTTAATTAAATGACGTTGTTAGTATAATGGATCAGCCTCAGTCTCGCATCGACGTTCAACGTTACAGATGCAATCAAGTATGTGAGCGTCTGACTAAACTAAATAATTTTATCGACTATTATAACACGAAAATAAAAAAATACAAAAGACGTATAGTTGTTATTGATGTAGTTGTTTACTCGGTTTCTGCTGTTATTACTGGAACAGGATTATTATTATCAACATTGACGATGACAGCACCTACTGTTATAACCATCATTGTTTCAGCATCAACGACTATTGCTGGTGTTCTAGGTATTATAGCCAAAAAGATAGATACCTGTACAAATGCTAAATTGCACGATTATATGATTAAATTACATACAGTGGCAGAGGCATGTTCTAAACTATCTTTGTACATTTCTTCGTGTGTCAGTGATGGTGAAATATCCGATACTGAATTTGCGATGATGATGAAAACCTATGATGACGCTTTTAAGGTGATCGCTAATGATTTTAATGAATTAAATAATAATGATAATAATAATGACAGACAGGGAGTTACTTCAGCAGATCGTCACTAATACGACTCCGTCAAAAACTACTATGATATCGTTAAGTTCGACCAATCCTGAGTTTAGTGTCAATTTTCCAACATCAATTCCTGCAAAAGAAATAGCATTAGCACAATTGCGAGTTTATTATAGCTGGCCAAATATTAGATCAAAACCATTTGGTGGACTACAGCCAAATAATTCATTAGTGTTTGCAAACAAGAATAAGCCTGATGGAACTCCTGATTGGCAAGTAGTTGCTATTCCAACGGGCAGTTATCAAATAGAACAGATTAATGATGAGTTCCAACGCAGAATTAAATCTATTACAGGAAAAGAATCAAAAATAGCAATTACTGTATACGAACCAACATTATCAGCGGTGATTGAAATAAATTCCCCTGATTATTCTGTAGATATTTATCAAAGTTCGATTAGATCCGTGTTAGGATAGCCTGAAGATCCACCGGTTTATCAAGGACCACCAGAACCACAGAGATCCGACTTCGTCATAGATGTTAAAAAATTTATACAACTTCCAGAATATCGAGAAACTTATCCGTTTATAGAGACTCCGGATGCTTATCGTGGTTATGCACAGCATACTCATTATATAGATTTCGTTCGGGGTAAAGGTACAACAAGAATAGCAACAATTAATGTTGAAGAAATTAATTCAAAATCAAGTCCAATTAAATCTCAACACGGACGTATACTTAATGATCTAAGAAATTTATTTTCCAGCATCAGCACTTCCTACAACGATGACTTAAAAAATCAGATAATTGAGACAATACAACATTTGAATAAAGGTTGCATCAGACTTAGAATATGTAAATAAGGCTATCGTTGATAGAGAAAAAACATTAAACGTACCGGTAGATAGATTTCATAGTACTTATATAGTTAATGAAGATGATCCTATTCAGCGTGTAAGCTATAAACGTTTATTTAAAACAGTATTTCTTAAATATTATGGAATCACAGAAGAACAGCTACCAACATTTGTAATTCCTGGATTTAACTCTGAAGAGCTAAAGAAGTCCGTTAATGATCTTATTGATGAACACTTTAAAAGAATATGTGATTCATGGAAAAAATTAATACCTACACCAACAGTTCTCAGATATAATAATGATCCACATGGTGGAGGTCGCCATATCTCACCTGGCATTGTTAATATAACATCTACGATCGCGGTCAATTTAGTATGTGACGTAATTGATGACAGTTATCAAGTAGATCTTTCAAAATCTAACCAGGCCCAACAGGGGTATATACTATATGCATTTAGTCCTAAAGATCCGCCCGGGTGGTTAATTGTATCTGAGCCAATTAATCCAGTTTATCTACGTGTACATAATCCATTTCTGACAAGAATAAATTTCAAACTCACTGACCAGGCAGGAAACATTTTGGATCTAAGACAAGAATCTCTTAATATTAATTTGTATATACGCTCATAGAACGTCTGATTATTTAATCAGGGGACAAAAAAATAATCTGATGAGTAAATACATGAATAATAATCAATTTCTATGATTAAAGCAATTGTATATATAATAAAGCGAGATAACTCGGCTATCTCTCTCTGCGGAGTAAATTGAACGATTATTTCCCTTACTACTACGTCGTTACCCGTACAAACCCAGTTGTATATACGTGTATAGCGTATTAGTCCGTCTGTCTGTTACATTAACGAATTATAACTTATACGTGCAAATTATTTTATGAATTTTGAAAAACTGAAGTACAGTTCTACATTCTATTAGTAATACAAGTTCTGTGAGACAGCACAAATATTTTATATATACTTAAATTTAACTATATTATTGATAAGAGAGCGATGGCCGAAGTGGTAAGACGGTTGGACGTAGATCGAAGTTGTGCAGACTCTCGTGTGTTCGAGTCTCCAAAAATGCTAAAGATATTATCTTGCATTTGGCGACTGATGCTATTTAATTGGGGAAACCCGGAGAATTTCCTCGATATCCACAACAGACAAAATACACTCTCCTATCATACACCCTTGAGGGGTGTACCTTTTACACTCCCGGGGTTTTGTATGGGGGGAGAGTGTACAAAATCTGTTGGACGTAGACAAGATTTCCCCGTCATCACCATTTGTATATATTCATGTTCATACAATCATAATCATCTGTATATAATCATCACCATCTGTATATAATCATCTGTATATAATCATCACCATTTGTATATAATCATCTGTATATAATCATCACCATTTGTATATAATCATCTGTATATAATCATCACCATTTGTATATAATCATCTGTATATAATCATCACCATCTGTATATATTCATAATCATCCTCAAAAAACAGTCCCCTGACCTTCTGATCCTGCTAAGATGTCATATGGCAACTTAGAGGTTCACATGGGGTTATGGGGACTACATTTTTTAAAAATAATTATTCAGATACTGATATTATTTTTTATTTTAAAGAAATAATTATTATATAATGAACCAAGAAAACATTAATGATATTATTTCTGCTATTAAAAAATTAAAACATAACGGAATAAATCTATCTGATAATCTCGATCCTGAAAAAATATTATGTGATTATGAAATATTAAAACAAAGAAAAATTGATAATAAATACACATTACCATCCAATTATAAATTTGTAAAATCAATTTATCAGTCTATGTTAGAATCCTTGGCGGTGGTAAATGAAAAGCAGGTAAAGCTATTTGCGCCTCTTGCACGTCCGATCGAAAATATTAGATCCGAACTATCTCGTGAATACGAGAAAAAGAAGATCGTAGATAATCGTGTTATGCAGTTAAGAAAGATTATGTTATTTGATTCTGTCAAAAGTGAAAGTGACACTGAGAGCAGCGACGGTGAAGGTACCCATGGCAAAATATAGAGTCAAACTATATACAATTTATTTGTTAAGAGTACAGAGTTAGATATATTCAAATATTATCGGCTGATCGTATTTGAATGAATATGCAGATTTGTATATTTTATCTGCAACACGTTGTACCGATTGTGGATGTATGCTAAAATGTTTTGCAGCTGCATACATTGAAGGGAAAGTTATTTCCTGTCCTGTCTGTATATTCATGGATTTAATAGCTCTCTTTTTAAATACTCTACATTTTCCAGTATTTCCGCGTGTAGCATTCTGACTAGGTGTAATGGCCTGCAGGTTAGATAACCGATTATTTTTGGGATTTCCATCAATGTGATCAACTACAAGTCCATTTTCAACTACTCCACGAAAACATTCGAATATGAATCTACTTGATAAATAATTTTTATTTCCAGCACGAAATCTAAAATAACCAAATTTATCAAGACTACCGACTGGGTTTTTTGATTTACAGTTTCTTATTACACCATCTCGGGATGCTTCATAATTTGTATATACTGGATGTTTAACAAATTCGTATTTATTACGAAATGCTTCTTTTCTTAATTCTCTTATAATATCATTTTTGATCATTTCATCATAAGTCTGATTTGTCTGAGTCATTTTATATAATAATATTATTTGTCTAAATCATTGTTTTGAAATCTAACCAGATAATCTTCTACGGTTTTTATAGGAGATTTACCTGACGATGTATTATTTTTTTTGTCATAATATCGTTTTAATTCTCTATATTTTTTTCCGCCACATTTTAGACACAATTGAGTTTTTCCCCTCACTCCAACACCACACTGAATACATGGTATTGGTCCTGTACTTCCATTTTTGAAACTTTGTGCATGATTTCCGCAGTATTTGTTCACGCACGGTTTATTACAAAGAGAAGTATATCCAATTCTGAGCCAAGCACATTTGTTTTTTGTTTCAAACATTATATATATACTAAAATTTTAATTTAAATACTTGTCTTAATTATATGGAGGAATTATCGGCAATTGAACCTCAGATATCCAGATTTGATCTTGACAGACCATCAGAATATAAATTTAGTACTTTGATGCAAGATCTGGCATTAACAGATGAGGATATAACCGAACGTATTCGTGAAGCAAAAAATGAATTTCGTGACGATGGTGCTGCTTATGTATGGTCAACATTCAGAGTTGGAAATGTTACTAATATGATGAATGACGAACGAGGAAAAGTAATTATTAATCACCTTGATGATCAAAAATATTTTATTTTAATAAAATTTATTGTAAATACAGAAGAAGATATTTGGATTATTCGTGACAAGCGCGATCCAGTACGCATACAATCAGGAAATAATATTGTTCTCTTAAATAATAAATCTAAACCCGGAATACTGACTGGTATTGATAAGGTATATTATGAACGGGTATACCCTGTGACTGCAGTCGTATATGCAATATATCCGCTTAATAATAAACCTGACGTCGAGGATCTAAAGCCTATGAAACTGTCAGAGTCAAGAATAAACTGTGTAGCTGAACGAGTTACAGAACATTTTACAAACGCGATACGTGGTAATGGTTTAACAGATTTAAGGCGTAAAAAAATAAATACATGGGCAGAATCAGTTAAAGATACCGGAGCGTCTATCAAAGATGTAGCTGAACTAGAAAAGAAATTAAAATCCCCATTAACAGTAAAAACGTTAACCGGTGAGATTTTATATAAACCAAAATATGAATCAAGAGGAGCTCCAATAGATATTATTGATCATAATTCGCACGCATGGACCCCAGCAGTAACAATATTTCCACGAGATAGAGCGGTTAAATTTTATGATGGACATATATTTGATTTTATCAAAAATATCAGTAAAAGTGACCCTGTGTCCGTTTGGTTATTTCAAAGTTCAGAATATGATCATTACGATCAGTTTGTACGGCCTAATGGTGATATTTACCGTACAGAATCTCTTAATGTAGAAATGGAAATGGAAAATCTTGCGCTGAAATCTACTTCAGACGATGTCAAAGTTAGACTATTATTAAATAATTGTTTTACTGTTCCATCCTTAGCGGCTCATTTCGCTCAGGAGAAAATTTTATGGAAACCAACACGATCGGAATTTCTTGAAGACATTCATAAAAGCTGCGTAGAATATGGACACGGAGGATTATGGAATACTAAATACAACTATAGTGACGTTATATCCGTCGATATGGCAGCGTGTTATCCCGGAAGTTTTCTTGGATACGGAGAATGTTCTGAATACTTTAAGAGATTCGGACATCCATCACACGAGATGACCAGGGTTGCGATAAACAGACATTTACCAGATTTTGATTTAACCGGATTTGCTCATGTAGAATCATTCGAGTTTGCAGAAAATCTCCCTCCGATTACTTATGTTTGGTTTGGAAGACATTTTTCAGAGCGATGTTGGGTTCCAATAGTACTATTGCGATATATGCTTGATGTTGGAATTTTAATATCTTTACAGGTGAGTGAGGCAATTATATCATATAGTCCACAGAAGCAAGTTTGGTTACCAGAACCAAATAGATTTAATATTGATGATGCCAGGAAAGAATTTCCTGATCTTAATGAAGATGATATTATTAAAATTACTAATAATATATGTAAATGCAGAGACGAGCATGATGAGAAACTTGCAAAAGATCTTGGTAGAAAGATAATTGGTAAATTTACTGAAGGAGGAACCTATGATCATAAAAGACACTGTACAAGATTGATTATGGACGATGCTGAACTCGATTTTATAATTGCTGATACAACAAAAAAAACACATTTATAAATCGGAGTAATGCTTATTTGTCAGACGGAACCAAACTAGGTACAATTGTGAGTTATCTTGATGGTGACTCACCACAATTTACTCATTTAAGATCATCTATGTTGGCATATGTTTCTATAAATCTCCTGTCTATGATAAATAGATTTTCTCGTGATGCTGTCAGAGTCGCCACGGATTCGTTCTACATAAATAAAATATATACAGATTTATTAAAACCGCTACTTGGTAATGGTGAATGGGGGTCATGGAGAATAAAACAAGAAAATATACTTAGTTATTCTGAATCTGCCGACGTTGAAATTAAGGAAATATATTACAAAAATAATAATCAAATATCAAAATCATCAGCACCATCTGTGTACGATCCTGTATCTAGACATAAAACCGTTTATCTTAATGGATGCTGTGGTTCAGGTAAAACAACGCGCGTGATTAAATTATTCATGAACAATAATTCGGATATAATTGTTTTGACACCGACACATAAACTCGCCAGAGAGATAAAAGAGCGAGGAGTAAAATCGTGTACTTATCATAGTTTCTTTAGATGGTGTGGAGACACATGGACTCCTGAGCGAATGGGTGAGAAATATATACCTAAATATATTATATGGGACGAGATATGCACGGTGTCGTTAGAAATATTAAAAACATTTCTTGAATGGCTATTGACGAAGAATACCGCTATAATAATGTGCGGTGATCATGGTCAACCACCACCCTTTGTTGGACAATCTCCACATGAATGGCTGAAGAATAACGTAGATTATTATGAAGAAATAAATGATGACCATAGAGCTATTGATGAACCGCTGAAGGAATTTAAAAGATTAATCAGACTACAACCAGACAGAGTACAATGTGAAATAATGCGAGGAGTAATTCCAGAGACTTCTATGAGTGAATTTTTAACTTTATGGAATCCCGCTGATTTAATAGTTGCAAGTAGAAAGATAGTTCGTGATGAACTACAGGATAAATTATTTATGTTACATAAAGAAAAGTTTTCAGATCTACCTGTACCTTTGTGTTATCGTGCAGCAGATACTCGACAACAGAATATTGATGTTGAAATTCCTGGTGGAGACACTGAAAGTGTCCGAGTACAGAATCTTGTCTTGAATGATATTGTTTTAGTCGATATTAATGTCGTTGAGAATGCGCTGAATATGAATAATTCACCGTGGACGTTAGGATATGCTATAACTATTCACTCATCACAGGGGTTAACTATTTCTGATACAAATATCTGGATTATAGATGATCGGATTGAATGGTCGAATTTAGTCTATCTTGCAGTTTCTAGAGTCAGAAGAATATCTCAACTACATAGGGTTATTATTAATTCCATAGAAAATAATGATCAGACTGTTAGCAATGACGTAATAAGAAAAAAACTATCTGGTTATAAGCAGTGTGATAAAAAAAATAAGCGTGACTTTGATATTGATGTTGAATTTATTATAAAACTAAAAACACAACAGAATAATAATTGTGCAAGTTGTAACTTTAATATGTTGTGGCAATATTCGAATAATAATCCAAGACAATTTACCGTAGATAGAATTAATAGTGATCTTGGTCATACACGTGATAATGTGATGCTGACCTGTCTTGAATGTAATCGACGTCGGGGCGCTGGTTATGTAATTGTATGTGGTGGTAATTGTGTGTCTTTAGGAATTACCTGTAATTGTTCACGTACAAATCCACGTTGAGGGGCTCTCGAATCTAATCTGTAGATTGGAGGTCTACCAGTAGATCTAACTACACTAGAAATTGTATGTGCAGTCACACTCCAGATAGGACCAGTTGCTCTTTTTTTACCACCTTCAAGTTCGCCAGGTTCGTATAAATATCTTACAGTTACATTACCTAATACTGGTTGAGGTTGATGTCTGTCATCGCTACGGGGTATATATTTTTTTGTGATCGCATTAGAAGGTTTCATGGAAGTTGAACGAGTAATTTCATTATTTAGTGCAGTTATCACACTTGGTAACCTTGCAACCCATTCACGAGATCGCTCACCTGATTTAAAGTCAGTAGATATCTCTTTTGCGTATTGGTATCCAAATAACCGCTCGGCAAGTGTTCGATTAAATCGTTCAACAATTGCCTGATCACGATGAATTTCAGTATGTCCTCGTCTGATTTTAACGTTATGTTTCTTCATCAAAGATAATACTACTCCTAGAAATTCTTTGCCAGGATCAACCTGTAATAACTGTGGCCATCACAAAGGTCCTCGCTGATAAATTCGTTCAAACGCAGATGAAACTTCGGATGCTGTCTTTGTTGATAATGGTTCAGCATCTTTATATTTACTTGCAACATCAACGACAGTTAATGCGTATTTGTATGTGCGTGACTGACGTTTACCAATTTTAATGGTATCGTGTGGTAAAAATAAAATATCTGCTTGATGAACCTCATTAGGGACGCTGACATCAAAATGTGCATATTGAATATTTTTAGGTGGTGGTAGATAAATTTGCCATATTGCCTGTCGTGTTAACCACGCTGCAGCAACAGAACGTGAAACTTTTGCTGCTTCAGATAATTTACTAATAGCTGATTTACCTCTCCAATATCCTCTTGGGCTATAATAAATGGATTCCATTATAATATTTATATAATTAATTACCAGCCCCTAGCATTATTTTACCCTTCATGGCAGATTTTACTAGAAAAGTAGCTAATTTATCTCTGACAGATTTATTAGGTATAGAATTTAATGCATGAATCAATTTTACATCTGCGAGATGCCTTTGTTGTAAATCTTTACTTTTATACGCAACATCATGAACATGACACGCTTGATCAATCTTATTTACTGGATACTCTCCTGGTCTTGGTTGATCTTGATCATCAAGTCGGATGTCAAGTCGGGTTCCAGGACCACAATAATTATATCCTGGTAAGTGTTTCTCACCGGCATATTTAGCCCACGGAGTTCCTGGTAATTTTCCTAATAAAGCGGCTATATCTCCACCTGTCTTTGTACCTGACTTTGTCAGGGAATCAGACATGGAGATAAATTTATATTTTTTCGTGCCGCATTTTACACATTTACCTGTTAATGCGCGTCGTTTATTTTTTGTTATTATTGTTGTCAGTCCAGTAGTGGGTGTAGATAATCTACATCGAACACAATATAGACTCATATTATTTATTATATGGATATAATTGACTTTTCGGCGACACGAAAACAGGAGCCAGAGAAACATCATCCAGCATTACCAAATTCGATAAGAATGATTATAATAGGTCCATCTGGATCGGGTAAAACACAACTATTATTAAATTTAATAATGCGATGGTTAAAATGGAGTAAATTGTATTTAGTAGCATCATCCGTAGATGATCAACACTGTTACAAAGTACTTAAAGATTTTAATGAAAATGCAAAATTGCTGAATGAAGATGGTGATGATGTTGTTGACTTTATTACCGATATTGATGAGGCTCCATCTGTAGATGACCTAGATGGATTTATTAATAATTTAGTGGTGTACGATGATGTTATGTTGGACAGACAAACAAATCCAGCTAGAATATTTTCTCGAGGTCGTCACAAAAATACTGACGTGATTTATGTTACACAACGATATACACAGATACCTAAAGTGATCAGAGATAACTGCAATATTTTGGTTGTGTTTAATGGAGTAGATAATTATACTCTACAGAATATTTATTATACTTGGTGTTCAGGGGAAATGGACATGATTAAGTTTAAAAGCTTCTTTTCAAAAGCACAATCTGCTCCGTTCGGATTTATAACAATAAATCTTCATGACCCAAGATCCAGATATCGTATAGGTCTGGATAAAATCTTTGGTTAATCTGTGATTAACTCTGCTCCTCCTCTGCTAGAGAATTATTTCCCCTTTCTATGTATGTCTGTATGTATGCATGTTTGTCTGTATTTTAATTTATCAAAAATAATCAGTAGATCCTAGCGGTTACCCTTCAATGGAGCCCCTCGATAGCCTGTGTGACTTTCATGGGGTCCTTACATTGTCATCTCTCTCTTATGACGTATTATGCGGCACGCCCATGTTCTGTTTCTTTTGGCTAACACCCTTTCTGGATGTTTATTTGGGGGTTCTTCCATGGGGCAGAGAGCTCAAGGCATGCTACTGATTATTTTAGGGGGGCAAATTTGCATAGACACACCTCCCGGCGAATTTCTAATTGACGAAAGCGAAATATTAGCAATTCAGAAGGCTGTCTAGGCATTGCGATTTCGATAAAACCCCCACCGAAACCCCGGGGTAGAATTCCAAAATGGAATCCGACCACGAGATACGTGGTGGTTTATCGAAATCTCAGGGGATGCCTCCCCCCCCCCTACTTATTAAAAGACGTGGGCGACCCGGGGACCCGAACCCATCTCGGCGAGATCTGGGGTCGAACCGCAAACATCAGTATTAAAGTTTCCAGCAACTTTAACATTGAGCTAACGAACTCGACTACGGATATACGTTTTAGAAATTATTATATGTGATTATTGTGCAATAGCATTTGATGTCTGATTTTACAAATAAATAAATATTTATAATTTTATTAAGATATTTTGCCATTATATATATGAACCGATTAAAATGTATTATATTTAAAATTAAAGCACGGAAATAAAATGCACACAAATACCTATCTCCGCGGAGATATCCGCGGCGATAAACACAGCTATTGTTTGAACTACCACACATGTCCTTGAAAAATCGGTACGCATACCTATCTCAGTACATGTATGTATGACTCACGTCATGTATATACATGCAATAGTTGATCTGGATAAATTCATAGCAGCAGGAAGGGTGAATGACAAAAATTGAGTAACCCGGTAAGTAAACTAAACGCACTATAACAAAAGTAAAAAATAAAATAACAAAGGTGAGCTAACTCAAACGATTTATTATTCGTTTTTTAAACCGTACGGTAATAATATAGTTAGAAGGCTCGGTTTATCGTTATTGACCTTATTTTTGTTATTTTATTTTTACTTAACGGTTCAGGCAAAAAGTTGTAGGGTTCACCCTTCCTGCTGCTATGTTTCATTATTTATTTCTAAGTAAGCGTTGCGCAAAAGTGGGCTTCACATTTGCAGCGCTACACAGGACGGTGGTTTTCTACTTTAGCAACATATGAAACTAATGAAATACATTGAGAATTTTAATAATGTTTGCAAGTAAAAGTTATGCAAACAACAATAAAAGCAATGATTAAGGATAAACATTAAAAGAAGTGTTGCATCGCAACTATCCCTATTGGAATGACTATAACAAGCTATTGTGCTTAGGCTGCAGTTTTTACTAACAGAAACAGGTTTGAATCTGCCGTAACAATATTTGCTATCCCTCAGTTCCAGGGGCAATTCCAGCTAATATCGGCGCCATAAAGGCCGGTTCCTTCCAAGTGAGAGGCATTGTCAATGATTCTGTTCAGACCTATGTTCATGTTTTCATTCATGGTAGCCTCTGATTCGGTTTGTCC
The DNA here is from genome assembly GCA_016617855.1 of Megalonaias nervosa. Lineage (NCBI taxonomy): Eukaryota > Metazoa > Mollusca > Bivalvia > Unionida > Unionidae > Megalonaias > Megalonaias nervosa. Next base: position 7,112 of record JAECUM010002745.1, on the reverse strand, counting down.
ATTCAATGCAAAAACAAACACGATGAACAGATGTTATAAACGTAACCCAGGACATTGCTGACCCGAATAAACTCGTTGCCTACGAAGACGATGATTATTTGGACATTGATACTTAGAAGACCGGTGAGTTTCTCGGAAAATTTTAAACATTTGTCAGTGCCGTACAGCAGACTGTTATACCCTAAAACATAAATTTCCATATCATTTTGCTGTGTCCTAGAACCATTTGCTGCAGACCAAAAATGAAAAAATTTGAAGGTAACAGCATGAACTGAAACAAACACAAAAACTTTTTAAATATATGTATTAAAGACTATTCAATTCAAGTAAATCTGGAAAAGAAACGGAGTTAGTGTCATATATAAATATAAATGACAATAATGTTTCTTGATTTAAATGGGTTTACAAAGGTACATTTTGTTTTGCTTTTAATAGCACGTATGGTCTTACTGCGACCCTGAAGAGAATCGCTGAATGTGAATTTTAATATGGGAATCACACAATTTAGAAATCAGTGTTTGGTGATCTAGGAAAGACAAACGTCGGATAAAGGTAGATTTAGACCTGCTGGGAAAGCTCTGTCTCACCTGACAACAATTAACAGCCATAAAAAGCACTCTGCATACTTACTAATCCCGTTGTTAGTTTCACTGTCACCAATGTAAAAGATGATGCCATTTTGGACGGATGACACCCTAAGTTCGATTCTCGGCATTCTGTTTTCATATTGACGCACGTTGGTACAGCCTTGCCACGAGCTCAGGCTGTTATTAGGAATGTGACCTTCAACAATATCTTTGCGTAGCATTCAGATCTGCGATTGCCTTTAGTGCTTTCGAGTATGCATATGAATGGCACAGAACAACGCACATTCGGAACGTTGTTTTTGAGGGAAATCCTCCCGTGGATACAACGGGCTTCAGATTGTCATATCCATGTTATTTTTGCAAAAAAAACAAGAATAATTCGGGTTATGATGACTACATTAATTTTCATCGTTAGAAGTAATATAGCAGAACTTGAATTAATGTTACGTCTTAGGTTTACGTTAAACGAAACGATAGGGACATAACTGGAAATCGCATGCTAAAATTATGTGTTGTTTTAACATTGGACGGAATTAAAAACCCGTACAGGACATGTAATGTTAAAGTTTTGATATGCTATCCCACAAGCCCCTGACTATCCAAAACCACGGTTTGATATACTGTTATGTTTAACTTAAACTGTGTGATTGACCTTTGTCTTTGCTTAGGATAGAGAAATGCCCTATCTGTCTTTTGTTATTTTAAATTATTGACTTAATATGAGTTTAAGGCCTAACCCATTTTGCGAACTTAGAATGTTCTGGAAACGATTATGTTTGCAGGTTAGTGAAATTTTCAAGAAAACATTATTGCAGCAAAGGAGAGGTGACAGTCTGTAAATAAGAGGTTTAAAAACAAATATTCAGGCCTCTTTAAAGTTCAGTCTGTATTCACTTGCAATTTGAGAGAAATCAATTAATATATTGAAATTCAAAAGTGCTCATTGACGTTTAGGACTGAAACAATACTGTCTAAGAACTGTGAATTCATTCAAGGACAATTCTGAATTTTTCGTGTAGATACATCAAGACTTTTCGTACATTAACAAATTAAAGATTTTTCGAATGTACTGGGAACAATTTTGTCCTTTTAGATTTGTGACATGACATTTATGAATATTTGGGATTTAATTCACAATGAAATGTTGAAATATTGCGGATTCGATGTTGACAGTTTAGCTAGTATTTACTACAATCCTCTTCATGCTGCAGGTTACGGATGGAGTCAAAATTATATCTTGCAAGGTTAACAATCGACGTATCGATACAAAACTCAGTCGATGAAAATTTCCTAGAAATCAAACCAAAGCAGCTGGCATATATCATCAATGACAAGCATATTCAGCAAATCTCTAAATTGGCATTGTACAATCTCTGTTATCCATATTTGTTTTCTATCAATAACGCGTTTGACAACCTCCCGCCTTTTTATATAGTATCCTATACACATAAATCCTGTTACTTCGAAAACAAGTTCAGAATTAGCGAGAGTTGTGGTCGACATGTTACCACCATACGTTGCGTTACAAACCAGAAATGAAAGAGATGTTAAAGACCAGAGATTGGGTTGGAACTGGTAAAACAAAATGCACTTCTGACATGTAATTTCCCTAACTGGACACCTGGATGTGACCCCCTTGTCAATAAACGTAGATATGTTAAAGAACGTTTTACTTGAGTGAGTTATATGGAACGACCAAGACGTGCACAACGCCATATAAACTTCAACAAATGCGTTGAAAAGGATTTCCAACTAGTTTCAATTATTGGATTGCCGCATCACTAGTCACGATTAATAAAATCAAGTCGAAGTCACCGCCATACAATCAAAAGACGCTCCCACCCCGTCTCATTTTATGGGAGTGTATGTTTGTATGTAAGCAAATATATCGCGTCTATACACGGTCGTACTCGCTACGTAAATACGACAGCCGTATATGGGTGCGAGGTAATGAATTCAAAAGGAGGTGCTGGACAGTAAGGTGTGTTTGTTGGACGCTAAATCAAAAAGTTACTAATGGACTGTAGGATGTGTCTGTGTAGGATAGTATAGTAATGAAATTTTACGTATGGTTCTGTAGTATCACCCAATGTAAATGTAAAGCGAAATGTTAATTTCTGTTTGGTTCTTGTTATGTTATTGAGTTAAAACATAAAATGAGACGCCGTGTTCTAACTATCAATAACTTTAATATATACAAACGACTACAGTGAGGTCTTAACACAGTGGTATCAAAGAGGCACATGCCTGTAGATAGTACCAGGGGAACTATGACTCATGCATAAATGGTTCTGATTGGTCAGTTACACATGAACAATGTTACATCTCTCTTCTGACAAAGAAAAAGGTTTAATAAACTTTTAATAAACTGTCTAAATTAGTCATAACCAACTACAACTAATATATCAAAACCAAGCGCGTCTTTGAAAGCACTGACTATAATGATCAACGAATAAATCTCTTAGATAGACTGAGAATGCATTGTATATATTTCGGAGATCTGTTGCTTGTTTGATTGCTATTTAATGTACACTGCAAATACATATCTTGAAATACCGTCCGCACTTATCAACAAAATCCTAAATTGTGCTACACTAATGACTGTTCTATTAGCTGAGTCTCTCTTGTATGTCAGTACATGATTTCAGATGTGTTTGTTATTCAGGATATGTCCAGGTATTAGTAACCGATATTACACTGACACTATTGTCGCTGGTTATACTAGCCTTCCAGAACGTGTGTGATATCCGCTTTGCTGCCAGATTTGCGGGATTGTTGTGTCAGGCTCAGACGTCCCTTGGCTTAAACATTGAGATTCCATTGATTCTGAAATTGATTTACTAGCATTTGCGGGGAGTGACACAGCTGTATACAGTGTGTTTTCAACCTGAGGGAAGGGTGCATTTATATTACATTACGGGGGTTAATGTTTCATTAGTTTTCATGAGCTGACGTCTATTGCGACGATGAATGGTACCATCTTTGGTGCGAACTGAGTATGACATTTCGTTTTGTTTTCTTATTATAACGGCATGTTCCCAGTTTTGACCTTTCAACTGAACTCTAGCTGATTCCCATTCCTTAAATGGTTTTAATGGTTTTGCACTTTTATCATAATAGTTCTTTGTTTTCTTCTTAGTAAGTGAAGTTTCTTTTTGACCTCAGCCGTGATGGGTGTTTTAGGACTTATTGTTTTGCGGGTTGTTGGGAGAATTGATCTAAGTTGTCTCCCCATCAACAGTTGTGCTGGTGAGAACCCTATATCGAGAGCAGTGGCTCGATACTCTAATATGACTATAAGTGGTTCTCTGCCGTCGGCTTTTGCTTTTGGGATAATTCTCTTTATTGTTTGAACTGTTTTCTCCGCTAGGCTGTTCGACTGAGGGTATGTGGGACTAAATATTTTTGAAGCTTAAAGCTCCATTCTTACTCGACATTTGTTAACTCGCGGGAAGAATAGCATGTTTGATTGTCGCTTGCAACGACTTCCGATATTCCGAAGAGCTCGAATATGCTTTTCATGTGATTGATAACGGTGCAACTTTGAGTTTGTGATTGCCTTTACTTCGCAGTAGCGACTGAAATAATCTACTACAACAGTGTACTCTTAATTATCCTATGTAAATACCTATGTGGCGACTTTTGCCATGTTTATTCATGGACATCATGAGGATGAGAGGTTCCTTTTTGGTTAGGACTTCTGCGCTCTAAGCATTTATAGCATTTTGACACTAAATCAGAAATGTAAACTGCGATTCTTGCTCAAAACAAAACATTTCTGGCTCTTTTCAGACACTTCTCAATAACTAAATGCCCTGAATGTACAGTTTCTAGCATTTTCTGCATCAGGGCTGTGGTATGTCTATTGCTTGACCTTTAAAGATTAACCCATCTACAACTGATACTGTATCTCTATAATTCCAATAGTCAATTATCTCTGACAGATTGAACTCTTTTGAGCCAACCTTCAATTATGACCTCTCTCAGTATGACTAGCTGGGAGTCTTGTTCAGTGAAAAATTTAATTTCTTCCATCGCATGATCAGATACACGTAATGCTGATACGACGATATGCATATGCATATCTATACCTTCAGATAAGGTGAGGTGTGGATCACATAAGAACTTACGTAAGAGCTTATCTGCTACATGTATGTTCTTACCTTGGTAATGTTTTTCCTCTAGGTCATAACGGTGCAGTTGCAAAAGCATGCGTTGTAGTCGCAGTGGGGCTGCATAGAGGGGCTTTTGCATTATGGGGACAAGTGGAAGGTGATCAGTTTGAACAAATACCTTTCTCGCTTAGACATATCGAACAGTATAGCTAACATTTATTTCTGTATCTGAGTATAGTGTCACATCACTTTCGTTTGAGCGTAATCTGTATGTTTTAATCAGTGCTTTTGATCGCAAGAGAGGTGAATTCATGGATGTATGGATAGTGCTTATGAATGCATTCAGGTTGGTAGTCAAGTTCAGAAACAGCTGTAAATCTATCTGTATATCACTTTTCACAGATAGGTATGAACGATAATAATCATAACCCACTGATGGCGATAATCTCAAACGAGATACCTGAATGTACATAATTATTAACATTTCCATCCTTACCATCTTTCGCACTGAATAACATAAATTTATTCTTATCATGCAACCAATAATGTATCAAAACCAAACCCGAAATAAAATCAACGATAGTTTCCGCGATAGTATAATTAAGAAAGCAATATTTTCAAAAGCCAAAACGTCTCCAATAGTCACAAAAATTGATATCAGTATTGTACAAATGGAATGACCGTTTGACACCAAATAGCCCTTACCAGTAATAATTGGATTTTATGAAGTTTCTCCTGTTATTGATCTTGTTGCTGTTGTTGCTTCAGGCAATGTTTTAGTATGTTCTATAGGAGTAACAGACAAACACAAACCGACATCTCTTATTGTTGTATGTGACGACTATAATGGAATACGTTGGAAGTTGCATGTGCCTAACTCCCCATTATGTCTCAAACATGATCAAGCTGTAAATGATCACAAATTGATATAGAATCCTACTAGATAGGAAGGATTCGTTTTCAAAATAAACATCCAGCCTAAATTACATAGCATAATCATTCCCTATCAAATCGACATTTTAGTACAGATTCTAGAGTTAAAGAGGTAGCATTGTGTCATTCCTTTGTAGACAAACGTAAACAAGTCTTGAACAATATTGCGAAATATTTATTATTGTTATCCACAAGACGTTTCTGCTAGAAGTGGTGGTGCAATTATCTGAAGTTTGGAAATAGCTGCTCCGCTTATCGTATACTTTGGTTTTTTCTAGCTTTAGTTTGGTTTGTTCTCAATTTTGCTTAGTATTGCATATGATGATGCTGTTTCGAATTAGCATAGCGCATGGCCAACGTTTACATTTGATTTTTTGTGTCCCCGTACACATTAGTATTGTCCTTAATCCGATTTATTATAAGGCGACCAAGGAGGCCACATGAAGAATATTCGCCAACAGAACAGACATCCGTTCCTCCTCTTCCTTCGCCTGGGCAGACTACTTGTCCATCATTGTTCTATCCATCCTTTCGCTTTCTTTCGCTTTCCAGCTACTTCACTGTACTATCAAATCTACATTGAGTTGTCTATTTTCGTGCGCGTTCCATATCCTAATGCAGAAATAAACAGCAATTACATTTCCAGATAAATATTCCTTAGTTGTGCAGTTTCACAATAAATATAAGCTTCTTTTGTTTTCTGTTTGTTCGTTTTTTATTTCTGTTTTACATTATTGGTTGTGTGGCCATGGAAGAAAAGTGTTCTGCAACTGGACGTATGTACATCCAATCCGATCTGTGAAGATCGATCATTTTGCTTAAATTTGTATTTTCTCCGACATGCTGAAAGCTACAGATCTTATATGTAATGAAATGAATTACATTCTCCTCTTCTCTTTTGCAAGTTCTCTTTGGACCATGTATATTTAGTTTTTGGTTAGTCGCTGTGCTAGAAAATATGCTGATCTCTATCATATGCGGACAGATTTTTCACCTTTTATCGCAGCCTTCACAGTTTTATTTAAATAATTGTTTCAAATATGCCTATTAAATCACACAATAACCTACATATCTGGGAGATTATTTTCAGTAATGCAAATTTATATTAAGAAACAGATGACGATATGGCTCATCGATTTCTAGGACAACATCAAATATGTTCAGCGTCAGAATCAAGTTGAAGAAACTAGTTGAACATCAAAACTGTCAAGCTTTTATTTCTGTAGAATTAAACATGTATAATTTCGTAAGCACTAAACTTTTTGTGTTTTCTAGTTGTCATGTTTGTGTTTTGCATTTCTTCCTGAAAAAGACCTATTTAGATTCGAAAGCAGTTAGGTAAGTTAGAAACTAGTTTTGTACGGTTCATTGTCAGTTGATTGCATTTATCTTCATCAACCTATGATAGTCGTGATCCCTTGCTGGATTTAATGTACTTGAAAGGACCGTTATTCGCCATACCAAATGTATATATATA
>JAECUM010002744.1:0-61390 GCA_016617855.1 Megalonaias nervosa | reverse complement strand
AGATGCAAGTGACGGGACATAAACACAAATATTCTTTAGCTGGTAATAAGAATGGTAATAAATATAGATCATTTTCCGATACTATTTTTAGCTTGCCAAACCTATCCCATAGCCGCATCCGGTACGGTCATGCGCATTTGACGTAGGGCAACTCGAGTGACCTTCACTTCTTACATGAATAGAACATTTGTCATTATAGATCGCCGCAGATAGTAGTAAATAGTAATATGCCATCCCACAAGTATTTGAGTTGAACTGTTCGTTTTCATCAAGTACTTTTAACAATAAATTAGTATCTATTACTTTATGTAACTGCATCGTGACTCTCATTGAGTTGAACTGTTCGTTTTCATCAAGTATTTTTAACAATAAATTAGTATCTATGACTTTATGTAACTGCATCGTGACTCTCATCTTAACTCCCCCCTCCCCCCCCCTTATAACTGCATGGTAACGAATAATCCAAAAATAAACAAGTTAACTTGTCTAACTAGCAGCAAACAATGAACACCAAATGCGGCACATCACATATTAGGCAATCAGATTCCTCAACGATTTGCCATTTAGTTAATAAATTAAATGGGAATGAATGTGACTCCCAAAAATGCTCATTGGATTGGCTAAGGAATTTACTCTCTCTCTCTCTCTCGTTTGCTATATCCTTGAACAAATATGGATAATAATGATGTGATAACTCATCGTGCGATACATTTGCAATGGCCAGTTGCTACAGTACTATCAACTATGTGTAACTCGTGTGGCTTGTCGGATTGGGATTTGGATCTGATCACGTTGGCATTGATAATGCTGTGTTCACCTGTATGCATCTATCCACTGTGAAATTAATTATATGCAATGAAGAAATTTGTAAGTTCTCTTGTGTTTTCGCGAGTATATATTCTTGAAGAGTCATCTAAATACACGTAGATTTGTACAAATTGTAATTCTGGTCAAATAGGAAAATCGTCCACCCACCCCTTTCCTTTCAGAAATAGGACATCCAACCTTGTAAGTCCTATCCAGGACCGCGGACAGGGTAGGACAAATTCCGGGGGACCACAACGGTCAGGAGGTCCACCGTTGTTTCAATTTGTGATTCACTGGGGCCTACTGGATAATATTTCCTAGGGCTTACCAATCCTGTCCGCTGCCCTGATCCTCTCTGATGCTTTTCGTGCTCATATCTACTTTTCTGTTTTAGGCAGGTTATTGAACTATTCACTCATGATTTTTTAAACACACCAGTGACGTAGCTTGGGGAGGGCAAGGGGAGGGGACAGTTGTCCCCGGGCGCCATGTGCCAGGGGCGCCAAAATGAGGAAAATACAACTATTCGTTATCTCAGATGCACTCGAAGGGGCGCCATTTATGTTTTGTCCCCGGGCGCTAAGTAAGGGGGCGCCAAGTTTATGTTTTGTCCCCGGGCACTAAGTACCCTAGCTACGCCACTGAAACACACTATTTCTGTGAAGGGTGTACAGACGTCAAACTTTACAAATTTGTTTGAAACTTCTTCACGAACATACACTATGCTAATGACGATCGCTTAAAAGTTGCCTTACGTTGATTGCGCATGCGATAAATATTGGAGTGGAAAAACCCAGATTCGTCTTCATGAAAAAAGTCTATACTTACTTTGATACATCTTGAATTTCCTCAAAATGTACTTTTTTAGTTCTGCAATTCCGAATGACATGTCCTGCAAAACCTGATACACATCGAAATTGTGCTGGAATGTCGAATACATTTCCAACTGAAATCTGCACTGAATTGACCAAATATTCCAGTCCATCATAATCAGAAAAGCAGAACATAAAACAAAATCCATCCATTCCAGACCAAATGGAAAAGTTGTTGAAATGAGCATTCATTCACAATATGACTCTCAATTTCAACTTGAAGAAGACCAAAACGACAATCCTTTTTGAAACTACCATCGAGCATAGGACGACGTTCAAAGGTTGCCGGGCGGTGCTATGTGCGCAGTAATATTGTTATTTTGTATGATGAATCTACGGTTGTATAATTTGTTAATACAACAAAAATTTAATTCCTTTTTTCTTATGTGTATTTTTATAATTAAGCCATAGGTAAACTAACAAAATGAGTATATAATAACAAGGTTACAACATATGTATGGGAAAATGTGTACTTGTTTTCTCGGAACAATACTTCATTCCCAAAGGTCATGCAGTATTATTCCGAAAAAATTCGTTCATATTTTCCCATAAAAATGCAGTAACCTATAATTACTTTGTTTCTTATAGTGTATTTTTTTTATAATTAAGCCTTTTGTAGAATAAGAAAATGAGTATATAATGAAAAGATATACTGCATTCGTATGGGAAAATATGAATTCGTTTTCTCAAAGGTCGTGCAGTATTATTCGGAAAAAAAAAGCCCTCGTTCAGATTTTCCCATACAAATGCAGTAACCTGTAACTACATCAGGCTTTGACCGCGATAGTTTGTTGTCAATAGTGGGGGTTGATTAAACAAGATGGTAGTAGTTCAATAGTTGCAGTTTCTCATCTGTCTCACAGACGGATGTTGTAGGGTTTATTGAGGAAGTGTAAAATGTATTAGTAGCAATATGCTGAATTTGCCGAATTTGAGACTCTATGCTCAGCAGGAGTATTCCATGTGTATATCGTGTGTTAATATGCAAGTGCTCGGGCTTTATCATGCGTTGATATGCCAGTGTTTTGACCTATCCATCCCATTTATTAAAGTTCCACAAACTGAAGTTCAAACTAGTGTGTATGGAGGGGGATTACCACCATAATTCTTTGCGTGTATTGTGTAATCTTCCTTGATGCATTATTGTAAATGGCTGCTTGCAAGTGCTACTTTCATAATTCTCTACATGTATATTGTATTCTTCATTGATGCAAATTGTACGTGGCAGTTTGCAAGTGCTATTTTCCTACTGCGTTATTGTCAATGGCTGCTTGCAAATGCTACAGTCATAATTCTAGTCATGAATTTTCTATTCTTCATTGATGCAAGCTGTAAATGGCTGCTTGCAAGTGCGTAGATCTACTTTCCTTCTGCGTTATTGTATCTTGCAATTTGCCAACAACTGAATTGATTCTTAGTTTGTCGTATTGCAAATGCTATATCAGTTATTACAAGTTTTAATATTCTATTTATAAACTTGCTATATTACAAGTTACACAGATTGCACCTTCTAAAATCATGATTATAATGTAGCATCAAACACGTTGTAAGTTAGCATTACAGAAGTTAGCATAAAGTAATCCCTCATTATGACAATAGATGGCGCTGTGACACGTCAATTTCTTACAATAAGACTACTCCCCTGACCCTAGCAACAAGAGGTTATGCCACTTTACGGCGTGTTTGGGCGTCATATTTAAAATATCATTCAAATTATATTACCGCATTACAGTCAGCTGATTTCTTAGAGTATTAGCATTCGGCAGAGAGTTAGCCTGCAAGAAGCACAAACAAATTAAATGAATCAAATTGTATAAAGTTAGATGTATTTACACAACGTTATATATCCGCTGACCCTTCCCACCCCAATTTTGTTTGGACATTTTTTATGGGTGTAATGTACCGCGACCGCACGGTGGCAGAATAGGCTAGCCTCTTACAAGCAAGGTTTAAGGACCTAATTTGTTTATATATTCTCATTCACAATGTTATCAGTTTAGAGCATGTTTATTATTTTAGAGTATTGCAGTGCAAATTCTGCATTTTGTATCACTAAAGACCTCATAAAGTTTGAGAAAATTGCAGATAATTGCACCTCAAGGCCATACTTTCTCTTTCTTGTTTATTCACGAGAGAGAGAGAGAGAGAGAGAGAGAGAGAGAGAGAGAGAGAGAGAGAGAGAGAGAGAGTATATTACAGAGATGATGATTCTGTGTATTCTCTCATTCCTATGAAATTAATTTTTACTGTTAATCAGCAGTTTACAGTGGCAGTTTACATAAGGAAAATATTCGAATTATACGGAATTCTTATTATGTATGGCATGGATGATTATGCAATAGCCAGCAAGTATTATCACTAGTTGTCTGTGATAAGTATCTCATATCTCCAATTTCATTTTAGATGTCCAAATTCCAATACAGTAGCAAGAGGCAAATGACTTGAAACAAGGACATCGCATACAAAGCATATACTGTAGCATAGCTATGAACTTATTTCATTGTATAAGAAAATAAATTCTAACAGTATGAAATATATTTTCTTTATCTAAACATAAAGAACATTTCCATACAATTATGAGATGCTTTATTTCCACAGATATAAAACTGGAAACTACAATTTTTTATTATTTAAAATTGTATTCATCCATATACGAATCGATATTTATAGTACAGATAAGATGATTGATTGCAAGGTACTTCACTGATAAAACATCAGACTTCTTTTGTAGCAATTATAAAAATATAATGAATATAAATTACGTCGCTACCGCTTCCAGTAACCAGCTCAATTTGTTTTTATTATTACTGCTACAATACAGTACCAAACTTGCTTGATACATTTGGATATGAAATTAATGTAGTAGTTAAAAAGATTAATACTAATTTTTACATGTATCTTCCACGGATGTGATTGTTTTCTGTTGGAAGAGTAAAGACCCCTGCCACATAATTTTTTAAAACACTTTTAAAGTTTTTGAGGCTACTCACAGCTCAGGCTGTTGTAGCATCCAGCATCCGCCATCACCCGCACAAACATTTTCATTTGTCTGTGATTTTATCATTATTTTATCCTATTTAAAATATAAGTTAATATTGTCATGACACAAAAAATATCAGCACAATACAACTATGCAATAAAGCAAAATAAATAAATAAAAACTATATGTAGCGTTTAACTTTCATAGGAAATATTAGAGAAAAATAAATACTTGATATAAACCAGCATGAATAAAACCAACTTTATTAGATGAATTAGTCTAAAACAAAAACTATCATACTGGAAGGCAATTATAAGGAACAAATACCTGGAATGTCTCGTTACGTTATTCTGATATCTATATTTATCAATCCCTTTTGTTTTTTACTTTCACATGAATAAAACATGAATAAAGACAAGCTTTTTACACAATTTGGCTTTTGGATTAGACACACACTCATAATTGCAAATTATGAGGAATTAAAACTGTAAATTTTGGATTCGCCAAGACACATTTCCTTTTGTATACCACATACACTTGTAAATTATGCCTCAAGAACAGTCAGATTATATTCCCTAGTGACAGTTTCAAGAATTAATTTTAACAAAAACCATTCAATTACTGAATCTGTATTCAATATATACACTGTACAAAAATGCTCACGTTTTGGAGAATTTCTTTTTGCCGGCAATAAAATAAGTTGTTTGCACTTGCTATGAGCAAAAAATCGTGAAAAGGAGTATATTTTATTTGCTAATTTGTTTTTTTTTAGTGTTTGGACCTTCACAAAACTATTATATTTATGAATCTGAGATGAAATTTTAAATTTGGCCTGTTATTCCTAATATATGTGCCTTGGAACAATGGATAAGGTAAATTCCATAATTTAAATGACTTATTCACTCAGCAGAGAGAGAGAGAGAGAGAGAGAGAGAGAGAGAGAGAGAGAGGGAGAGAGAGAGAGAGAGAGAGAGAGAGAGAGAGAGAGAGAGAGAGAGAGAGAGATTCATAAATAAGTTAGTTTCTTCACAGAATAATAGAAACCATTAGCTACCGGTAATTTTTGCCTGTAGTTGTAAAATGTCTGAGCAGAAAGTAATAGTATAAGCATGCAATACATTTTAATGTGAGTTATAGGCCCCCAAGTAATATTCTTCAGGGAATACACAAGACTGGGTTTCAGAAATTGAAGCCACACAAGTACCAGTTTGTTACTTTGTGAAAAAAATGGGGTCATTATGAGAAAATGGAGACCACCTGATGTACCTGCTGGTGATGAGTGGTCAGTGAGCAATCAAACTGTTGTTCCTAAGTCGTATAGACAGGAAATTTTTCATAGTCTAGCCCATAAAACTTCTTAAGCTGGTCATTTTGTTGTCAATAAGATTTATCACAAGATCCTGAATCACTTTTATTGGCCGAAAATTAAAAGTGATGTTTATAAGTACCATAGACCTTGTCACACTTGTCCAATGGTAGAAAATCCCTATCAGAAGATATCTAAGGCACATCTGCAACCTATTCCTGCATTTGACCAAACACTTCAATTTTTTGTGCCTATCACCCTGAAAATCACGGGGCTAGCACAAGACAATCCAAAAACACTCTCAACTACCCAGGATATATGTATACAATTATATTGAATCAAACCTTAAAAGAGACAGTGATGAGCAAAATCCTGCATTGTATTAGTATCGAGTAAGATCAGGAGACTTTTTTCCCCCATGTTGGTAATTATCACCAAAGGATAAACCCCATGACTACCCTAAAACAGCAGACTATCCCAAAACACCATCAGTTACCTAGGATACATGTGGGCAATTAAATACAATAAAACCAAATAAAAAGAAAGTGATCAGTAAAATTCTACCCTGTATAATTATCGAGTAAGATCAGTAGAGTTTTTTTTCTTGTTGATACTTGCTGAAGGAAAGACCCTAAGACTGTCCCAAAACACGCTTATCGACCCAGGTACATGTATACAGTTACAATAACTTAATGAAATATGCAGTTTTGGTGCATTCTCTCTCTCTCTCTCTCTCTCTCTCTCTCTCTCTCTCTCTCTCTCTCTCTCTCTTTTATATTGCAAACAGCAGCACACTTATTAAAACTAGATTCATATTTAAAAAATTCTTTTAATTTTTTTTTCTTTTAAATCTTTAATGAGACAAAGATCAGCTGAATAATTATAACCTAAGAGTGCTATATTTATATTTTCTTAAATAGTTGAACTAATTTATTATTTTAATTTTGGTTTGAAAATGGTAAGAATTACAATAAATAAACTTAAAATCTCTTGTAATATTATGTCTTTTGTCTCTGATTATTTCCACTTTCAGAGACAAAAGTTTTAAAGGATGCAAACCAGTTTCAAAGCTGTTGTTTTGTTTTGTTTTGTTTTTTAAAAATACATTCAAAGGTTGAGGTTCTGTACATTAACAACGCAAATTAAGTATTGGAAAACAATCGTATACTAAATCTAATATTTCTAATCGCAAGTAAACATTTGTATCATGATACGAACATGATTTTCCACAATTTGATTTTTTCGGCTTTTGCGACAAAATATGTTTCAAAATGAAGATTGTGATATGAATAAGAAACGCTTTAGGAAGGCTTAATTTTTATAATGTAATTTTACCTATAAACTTTTTTATGTGCTATTGATGTTGCTCTGAGATATATTATTTTCACTGGAGCTTATGTATAATAATATCACGGAAAAGATACACGCCGAGTCAAAATGGGTGACGTACAATACGATCCATACAACCATGGGTCGTATGATGAAAGCTCGTTAAGAAGAGTACAAGGGAACATATTGTAGTTTGTGACCCTTACTTTGCTAAAATGACTAATGTTTCCAAAGTAATGAGAGATATCAATAAGAAGTAGATTTCTTAAACGGTGAAAGTAAATACTTAAGTGCGTCAGAACTGGGGTTGAAGAAGATGAACCACCCTGCTGCAGTGTATGAATTTTTTGTTTTCGTAAGGTACTATAAATCACTTAGATCTTCGAGAAAGCACATGGTTTTAGAGAATGATTAAAACTTCGTTGCTAACGTGCACCTTATAAAAAGGGACTGAAAGAGTTACAATGTTTATCGACACAAAACGAATGCCGTAAAGCTCCATGGGGAGCATTAATTATTTCTTGTAAAGGAAAAACTTTAGAAATTTAGAGCGCCGTCTGTTGTCATAATGCTATGCTAATCTCTAGCATGTCATTATGACAAGAGATGGCGACACGAGTTGGACAACAAAGACGATACTGATAAACTTAGTATTTACATTATTTGCATTATTTTCACTATTACACACGTCAACATTCTATATTGCACCGTTCCGTTTCTAACTCTCCTCATTGCATTCTGACAGTATATTTGATTACATATTAATCACGATAATGGTAAAAACATAACTCTGTAGAAGTTACAATATAGGTCAGTGACGGTTACAACTAAGATGTTAGTATGTAGCACAGTGAAAGTCACTAAATAAGATGCTAGCATAAAGCAAGTTGGACTGTTGTAATCAAAACCATCTATCATAATTCATAACGAGGCATCACTTTAACAACCCATTATGACAACATATAGAGCTGTTAGATTAATCACTAAAGAGGCAAAACTGTCCGGGGTCCAATATATATCTGATTCTAAGCATTGAAGTCATAGCCACGGAACCCCTATTCCAAGGGCGACCACAGAAGTATTTTCGGTGGGTGGGTGGGTGGCAAACATATAGTCGTCAGCTAGCAAATTTTACAGATGTAGGCCTAAACATGTTTTGAGGGGAAATGGGGAGGTGGGGGGGGGTGACTCGCCCCTGTGTGCAGGCGCTCATGCCCTATTCCACAAACAAACAGCTTGCAGTATCTCTCGCAAAGAGAGAGAATGAGGGCACTTTGACTTAGTATTTAAAATTCTAGCAATCTCAATCCAACTATATTGCCAAAATTGTACACTTTCTTTAAAACTTGTTCATTTATTTATTTATTTATTTATTTATTTATTTATTTATTTAGCGCGGTGATCTTCAATCAGGATTTGTTCATTGCAAAATCGGATAATCAGCAGATGAATATACTCATGTAAAACATGTTATCATACGCTCATTTTTGTCTCCGTTAACTTTACACTGCCCAAATCGTGCAATATTTTACGATACTGAATGACCGCTTCGGTGGCCTAAGTGGCTAGAGCGTCCGACTCGGATGCGGGAGGTCGCGGGTTCTAATCCCGGCCGAGTTATACCAAAGACATGAAAATGGTACTAGCAGCTGCCTCGCTGGGCGGTCAGCATTACGAGATTAGTGGTAGGACCGGTTGGCCAGGTGTAAGGATAATGTGACATGGTGGGACATGATGCTACATGTCTGATGCATGATGTCCCGGTGCTAGAAGACATCACTATAAACTGCCACACTGTAGACATCGTAGCGATATGACTGGAGAAATGTTAAAGCTACGTTAAAAATCCAAATCACACACACACACACACACACACACACACACACACACACGATATTGAACACTTGATATTGCACGCACGTGCATGATACATGTGCTAAATAATAGTATAGTGTATTAAGAACTTCCTTGTAAATAAACCATGTACACTCATATGTAACAGACGCTTTAGGTTTTGGTTGATTAAATTTGTGAATGAAATAAACAAGCTGTTTCGTCCATTTGAAAGTAAAGATGATAAAGCTAACGATGTGGACGAGTTCACTGTGTCAGAAACGAAACTTGCAAACAAGCATACGAAAAAAACCCGTAACTTGTGAAGTTTGTACGGCCGAATAGGAAAGCTGGATACTCCTTAGTAAACAAATAGACTGTTCCCAACGTCATGCGGCATCGAAAACTTTGATGTAAACATCACCTGTTTTAGCATGTATTTAATGTGTTATATTTGATATCGATTCGAGCGGTGTTGAAATATTTCCTGCGCGAAACGAATTTGTTACTTTTAGCTACATTTAATAACGCTAACCTGAAAATTCACTGAACTACAGATGCGTGTATCATTGTGATGTTGTGCGGAACGATTATAATCTAATGCATATTGCGTCATGTTAACAGCCAGTTTGCAAGTTTCATTGCGCTACATTGTAACGTTCAGTACGTGAACGTTTAACGTGTAATACTTAACAATGTGTTATCAAACGGAATCAGTTAATTGCAACGAGAAAATTCGGAGTTGGAATTACTCAGTTAAAAATGTTAGAATGTATAATATTACAAATGCACATAAAATCACTCAAATGAAATCTGAAGGCACGAACTTTCAGTATTGTAATATCATACTTAACAAACGCAGCCATAAATATTGGCACATGTAAAGATGTCATCTACACAGAGAAAATGCAATATAGAATAATACAAATTAGGCAATACATCAAAGATCTAATCGCAAATGTAACGCAGGATCAGTGCCGTATTAAGGCCTTCCAGGGCCATAAGCACTGAACATGTTATGGTCCCCCCATTTTCCTATAAAATGTGAAACTAAACAAAAAACAATCTTAAAAGCTAAAAAGGTTGAAAAATACTAGTGTTGCCATCATTCCAAATCAAAATACTCGCACATGCAAATAGAAACGGTTATGTATAATTCATTCAATTTTAGATTCAACAATCAAATTGAATTTTTTCAGGTGCCCTAAACACGTGCTTAGCGTGCTTCATGGGCAGAATAGAAGGATAGAATATACAACATATAATAATAGAAAATGCATACATAGAATTATGGCGGTAATCCCCCTCCATAGAAATAGCCGAGCGATATTCTGATTGTTACATCTCGATAAGTAGAATCAATATCAGAATTCTATGAAACTGAGCAGGGAAATATATATTCATAAATGAAAGTGATGTAAGAAAGGTACAAAGATGGTTCATATTATTGACATATGAAATAATAGTTGACGCGCTATATAGGTATCTTTCAAAAGCAACAAGACACTTGACTGGTCAGTTTCAAATTAACATTACATTTTATTCAGTCAGAGAGCTGGATTCAAGTCCAGTTCTTGTTGGTAAAACCCATACGTGGGCACATTAAACTGAGCACTAGCCGTCAGCTCTACGATTTTCAATATCAATAAAAATAATACCATGCTTTTGACAGTTTTTTCTTCAGTTTCTGGACATTGAATCTTAATTTTGGGAAGCGGGAGTTAGGCTGTGGGTAGAAATTGTCAAACCTACAATAGCAAAATTTAAGTGTGCAAAGGACATATACTGGTGGCCGTATCGTTAGTCATAGCTAACTAAATGAGTTTTAACTCAACAACAAGTCTATGATTAAAGTGTAGTTAGTTGCATCAGTTTCTTCTTGTTTCTTTCTGAAGTATGTACGTAAGGTTTGAGTTGGGGTCGTTTATTTGCTGGTTTAGTTTTTAATAAACAACGTTGCTTATATTTTGCTAAGACGTATTGAAAAGGCTGCATCCAAGCTATTTTCTCACTCTAGCTCGAGGCACACGAAAAATTAAAATTTAAATGTTAAAGTCTAATATAGCAGTGATTTAGGGACAATTAAGGAAAATTAAAAAACGATATTCTTGCATTCGTTTATTTCATGAATTTACATACCATCAAAATGATACAGTTTTTCACTCACTGGCTGTTACAGGGTGGTTCTGGTGGTGAATCCAGATAAAATGTCTAGTTCAAATAGCATATGAAGCCAAATGGTTCCGATTGTAAGGAAACTAAATCAAAATTGAACAAACTGTGGATTCGCATCTGGCGCCAAGGTCATTTTCTTATAAAATATTTTCCTGAAGCTGTAGTTTGCACAAACCTTCATTGGATGGACAACTGCTTATGAAAGATAAATTGGCTGAAACCTTCTTCTAAATTTCTTTATATATTTTAATTAAGTACACATTCCCCCAAAGGATAAACTTTGGTGGCTCTTTGGGTATTCTTTGTAGACAGGTTTGATTTTATTAATTTTTTTTCTCCACAGAAAGGGATGCCAATGCATTGTACGAGGATGCCGAAGTGCACAAACTCGATTTCGAGAGGCTAATCACCAGGTTGAGGAAGGAAAATAAAGAGAAGCGTATTGATTTATCGAGAAGCATCAATGTGAGTACCCAACCCATATTTTAATTTTAAAATCCCCCCCGCCCCACCTCTTACCTCCCCCCCCCAAGCGACATATCCCTTTTTCCAAAGCAATGTTCATGGATAGTCAATGAACCCAGCCATAGCGAAAAACGGATTCCATTATATATATATATATATATATGGTATATATATATATATATATATATATATATATATATATATATATATACACACACACAATAATACTACCAATACCACACACACACATTAAAAATAACATCGCATTTAAAGTATTGGTATAAAGTAATTTGATATACCAATACTGTTGGTATATTAATCTGTGATCCACCCATGGCGCAATAATACGCGTACATAAACATTCTTGGAACTTTGTGCTGTTGGGTCTGTTCCTATAGATCAACGATGAATTTCCACTCATTAATCATTAGTGACGTATGAAAATAACCGATAAATGTAATAATAATGCCCGTTTTCTAAATGAAGTTAACATGGTACACAATTTAATCGCAATTATTTCTATTTCCGTTTCCCCCTCCCCTCTCATGCCCAAGGGACAAAATATGCAGAAATCTGAAATGAGAGAGAAAAAGAAATTGAGCTGGATAAAAAACATTGAAACTGAAATTGCACCAAGTAATCTACAATATCGTTCTTCATAACGGTATGTTTACACTTCCCTTGGGACCTATCTAAAGTGTTTATGTTATCAATGATACAAAGTTGTAATTGCCGGTCGACACAGTAAGATAAATGTCTTGGTTACGGGGCGCACATATGTAATACATTTAACACTTTGTTGATGTTGTTGTTGTTTTTTAAACCTATTTAAAGTTTCTAAAAATCGATTATTATTAACTAAATATGAACGGTCCCCCCCCCCTCTATCTCTCTCTCTCTCTCTCTCTCTCTCTCCCTCCGTTGACCATCGTATCAAGATAAGGGCGAAAATCCATGCAAAGACGAGGACATCTCTGGACCTATGAAGAATGATGGTAAATGTTAAGTCAAACCGACCAAAGGAAGAGAGAGAGAGAGAGAGAGAGAGAGAGAGAGAGAGAGAGAGAGAGAGAGAGAGAGAGAGAGAGAGAGAGAGAGAGAGAGAGAGAGAGAGAGAGAGAGAGAGACAAATTTATGGTCGGTAGTAGCGTTAATTAAAGCAGAATAATGACTTAGATCAACTTTAAATATATTAAAATATTTTAATTGCCTCTTGTTGGTTCGTCGTTTCGCTTAGATTCTATTCCACGCTAATTTCCTTGCGCCTGTACGTCAATGCATTGATGAGCCTTCAGTATTCAAGAATCATTGTGTTTGTAGGCCTACAGTAGTGCTCTACTTTCTTCATTAAAACCATCTTTCATGTATAAATCATAAGTGTAACTTATATTGATTTAATCAATGTGAATAAAAATAGAAACTCAAAAATGAAAACAATCAACTTATCAATATGAAAAGGTGATTGTGAATAGGCACAAAAAGACAGAAGTACATTTTGTAGCGGACACACTCGTCAGGGATGTGAGTTCATTCACCTAGTCAATATATAGTTGCCTCTCGTCAATCTAACTGCGTTCAAAAGGCAAATATATGTATTTGTTATGTGATATAAATAAAATATATGTATATTATGTATGCTGTACAAATGATATACCACTCGTTGTATAAATTTTTCAATAAAAGGAAACTCGGCAAGCCTCGTTTCATTTTAATGAAAAATTTATACATCTCGTGATATATCATTGATACAGCGTACATACTATATATATATATATATATATATATATATATATATATATATATATATATATATATATATATATATATATATGTGTGTGTGTGTGTGTGTGTGTGTGTGTGTGTGTGTGTGTGTGTGTGTATAACTGTTAACTTGGTAGTTATATAACAATGAAATTAGCTTGACTTAATATTTCTTAAAAAGAAAAGAGCACTTCAGCCAAGAAAATATATGAGAGACAAAGTGGCTGGGATATTTAATGAGGCTATGATATTGCTACGATTCTTTGGTTCTAAACTAACTAACGGAAAAGACCAAAAACAAAAAAGTCTTGCAAAATTCAGCAAATAATTTACTTCTCATGAATACAGAATGAAAATTTAAAAGCAACTTAGGGTATTATGAATGCATTTCCAAATAGTCCTAAAAGTTCTATCACAAGTCCAAATAAATAAAGTTCCAATTAAATTCCGGTGACATTCCAAACAAGTTTCAATATTGATTGTGTTGATGTACCTGTAGTCTCAAATGTGCTTATGTGCCAATGGTATAGACTGTGCCACTGTAGAAACAATCTTTTGATGTATCACGATAATAAAATCCAAAATCCAAAATGTCCATGTCTAAATTCAACATAGTTAAAAACGTGTTTTAATCCAAAAATAATTTTGAGCACATCGGAATTCCAGTGAATAATTTAAAAAATGAAATAAATCCAAATTATAAACTGAACATATCAATACGAATGATTCCAATTGGGTGGTAATATAGGAACACTGATATAAAAAGCTAAGACAGTTTTAGGGCCAGGATGTAGGTCAGTTCCTTTCAAAATCATTTAAATTTGTCAACACGTTTAGGACTTTCCAAATGAAAAGCCAATGTCATAGACTCAGATTAAGAAAATACCTTTACCTCCATTAGAAATATCTAATATTTAATCTACAACCGCAGAGAAATTTTAGTATGTATTATGTTGTTTACAAAATAAATATCCCTAGTAAGATAGACTATGAACATGATTTCGGACTAAGGTCAATTACAAATTACAACTATACATTACATATAATCATAGAGATAAAACTAACAGTGTATTACATAGGCATAACACCACCTCCAATAAAGAAAGGTATGTATGCAATAAATCTTTCTTTTGCATAGTAGTCAAACATGCACATGATTAAAATTACATAAGATGATGTCTTATAAATAGCACAAAATATACTCAAAGTAATGCAATATTTCTCTACACTTCAAAGTACATCTGCTATTAGATTGTCTTTTCTCTTGACTTGCCTTGTGCCAATATTGTATTCCTGCAACATCAAACTCCATCATAATAATCTCAGATTTTTGTCTTTCGTCTTGGTAATGAAAATAAGGGGGTTGTGATCAGTGAATACAATGGTCGGAGAAGGAGCTGAACTATTCTGTCTATGTATTAGTTGTTTACAGAATAATAATAAAAAAAAAGAAAAATAATTCCGGTAAAATAGAAAATGAACTTAATTTTGAACAAGGTCAAGTCCAACATATAATGTTACATTGCAATAGCATATAATGAAAGTAAAAAATATTTAAAAAAACTAAACAAACAATCCAATTTAAATACTCATAAAACGTCCCAGAAAAACTTTATGTGCAAAAAAAGCTTTTCTTTTCACCATTAGTCAAATATACATGTGCGAAGAAACAAATACACAAGATGAAATCTTATGAATGACATAAAGTATACCTGAAACAATATACGCTATTTCTATAAACATGAAAGTGCATCTGCTATTAAATTGTCTTTCGACTTGACGTGCCTGATATTAACATCGTATTCATGCATCATCAAACTCCACCTTAAATATTGCTTGGTTTTTGTTTTTCATGTTGCCAATGAAAGTAAGGTGGTTGTGGTCACTGAATACAATAAACTGAGAAGGGACTGAACTACGACACACTTCAAGGTGTTGTAATGCCAATATCAAAGTCAAACATTGCTTCTCGACTGTGGAGTAATTTCTCTGGTGGTTACTTAATTTCTTAGAAGAATAACACACTGGCGATCTACACAATTGTTTATCTTCTGAAATCAGTACTCCACCAATGCCATCACTTGTATCAACATACATTTCAAATGATTGACTGAAATTTGGAGCTGAAAGTATTAGTGCACTCTTTAAGTATAGCCTTTAACTTGTCAAAATCCTCCTGATATTTTTCAGAGTAATGAAACTTATTTTACGTACTGAATAAGTTTGTCAGGTATTCAGAAATTGTGGAGAACTTGGAACAACATTTACGATCGTATCCAGCTGTGAGTCTCTCATATAATATCTGACTTGTTATCTTTCCATTAGTATCTGTGTATTATATTGTTTACTAAAATACCCCCAGTCAGGCACCATGATCTTGAATTTGGGCTCGGGTCATTATTATTATTATTATTATTATTATTATTATTATTATTATTATTATTATTATTTAATTTAGCCTGGGAACTTCAACAGCAGAAATTGTAACTTTAATGGCATTTTTAGAAAATATTAATTTAGGAGAAATTCTTTCTATGAACCAGACGGCTTTGATATGGAAAGAAAATCACAAGATTCTGTTCTTATTTATTCGGTATCTCATCGACTGATATACGTTAAACATATTCTATACACATCCTAAAATTTAGAATGTACCAAGACCGAGAGGGAAATTTCATATGTATCGAAAAAGGAAGGGGTTAGCGTAGTTTCCTATGTGACTACTTCAACAGGCCTCTTTAAATATTGTTCAGATTTCACAATTGGCTCTCTGACTGAATCTGTACTCTTCCCTATCATATGTGAGTTTGCGTTCCTACTTGTCAATATTAGAAACAAACTCATTGTGTTAGTTTTAAATTCTTTTTTATTTTATTTTTATTTCATTACATGTTATTGTAATGATAACGTTATTCACTGGATTTTACATTTTTCCAGAAAATTCAGTCCAGTTCTGTTAAACCTGTTAAACACGCAGTAGTTTGAAACTTTGTATCTGTTGCTGACCTGGATTCGGAGCCAGTTTCAGCTCTCTTGTAAACAACTTTTTAAGTTTTTCTATTATTGAATCTTATAGTAAGATTCGTTCAATACACTCGAATTCGTCCATGGCGGACGTGACAGCTGGCATGTAATGTTACTACGTCGCTTGAAAGGAAGTGATCACGTGACCTATCAGGTGATCCGTTTTGGCGTTTTAGTTGGGGTCAAAATTGACGTTTCATAGTGATTTTTAGTCAGTCGTAATTCATACTTTCCGGCTCAAAGGTATTTATTTTGTTGTTGCCAGTTTGATTTGCATTTTTCTATTTTTCGGAATTAATAATTTATTTCACCCTGGAAAATACTTGTGCTCATCAGAATTCTTCGACAAAGACATTTACTGAAAATCATTCGGAATTCTAAAGCCGGAATATTATTCTTGGTGACTCAACAAGGAACTGTTGACACGACAACACAAAACAGGTTATAGAAGACGTCATCGCCTTCCATCTTGGAACTTCATCGGGATGCGAACTTTGATTCAATTAGAACTTTTTAATGATAGGACTTATATTTTTAATTATTGGAATAATTTTTGGATTTGATTCATAAACCATAAGTCCTTTTTCATATTTTTACGTTGCTTTTCTAGGGAAATAAATGATTTAGTTAAATTTACAAAGCTTGTTGGCTTCAGAATTTTCTTTGTTACTCTTGTACGAGCCTAAACATGTAACAAGGAAGATTGGGGCCTGATCCTTGGGATATATGAAGTTTGGCTAAAATATTTCAGAAAATCGTTTCTTTTTTAAAATTTAAAATCCCCTAGTTTTCAGAAGATTTTAAACCCCAAGTATTATTTCACATTTGGTTTGAAATCTTTAGTGAAATCAACAGGTTTTTTCACAATGTCATCAAAAGTGGAGACGTTTCTTTCAAATCTTACTCAGGAGCAGTTGGATTGTTTGAAAAAAGATGAATTGCTTGAACTTGCCAGAAAATACGATCTTTCTGAGGCAAAAACATCTTTAACGAAGCAAGAAATAAAAAAAAAACATTCTGATCCAGTATATGGTAGAAAAGAATGTTTTGAATAAGTGTTTTGGTTTCGATTAGTAAGTCTGTATCAGACTGACATAAAAGGAATTAAAATTAAAATACAAGATGGAATTAGACATAAGGAAGCTTGAACTTCAGAAAGAAAAAGAGGAAAAACAAATGCAAATACAGCTTCAGAAAGAGGAGAAACAAATGGAGTTGCATTTGGAGAAGGAGAAGAAATAAATGCAGTTGAAACTGGAGATAAAACACGTTCAGTTTCAGATAGAAAAGATACAAATGGAAAGTGAAAGGGAAGTAAGACTAATGCAATTTGAGAAAGAAAAAAAAGCTGATAACTAATGCAATTGCAAATGCAAAGAGAAAATGAAGAAAGGGAATTTAAAATTCGGTTTAAAGAATTAGAGCTAGCAAAAGAAAAACACTCTCCTACTTTTGATATTTTCAGAAATATCAAGTTAGTGCCCACTTTTCTGGAAAAAGAAGTAGATATTTTCCTCGTTTTGAAAAACTTGCAAACAATTTGAAATGACCAAGGGAGCATTGGACTCTATTATTACAACGTGTACTTACTGGTAGAGCTAGTGATATTTATTTTTCTCTGTCAGTAGAGCAGAGTATTGACTATGATGTGGTCAAAGACTGTATCTTGAAGGGTTATGCGTTAGTCCCTGAGGATTATCGGCAAAAATTCAGGAACTATAAAAAAAGAAGTTGGACAAACTCATGTCGAATTTGCAAGAGAAAAAGAGCAGTTATTTTATGCTGGTGCTTGGCCAAGAAAGTTGAACATGATTATGAAAGTCTCAAACAACCTGTTTTACTTGAAGAGTTCAAGAACTGTGTCCATAGTGACATTAAGACTTATCTTGACGAGCATAATATCGCAATCTTGGAAAATGCTGCTCGTGCTGCTGACAAGTACCTCTTAATTCATAAAGTTCCTGTTGTAGGCTAGTCTTTCACTCAGCAGTCTACTGGTAAAAGGGTATTTCAGTCTAATACGAGCCCTTCTAAAACTCAGTCTGGTACAACTTTTAAAACTCAAGCTTCTGATAAGCTTGATTCAAAATCCTTGTCTCTTCCTACTTGTACCTATTGCAAGAAGAAAGAACACGTTATCTCTGGGTGCTTAAAATTTAAATACAAGCATCAGAATCAAGACAGACCTATCCCAAATGCTCTTATTTTTAAGAGGTCAAGGTCACGGTCATGTATTGAAAGCAATACATTTATTGGGTCTAATAAACCACAGTCTGATTTTATTATGGAGAATTATGAACCATTCATGTCGAAAGGTTCTATATCACTCTTGGGTGATTTGGCTAATTCTATCCCTATTAAAATTTTAAGGGATACAGGAGCTTCTCAGAGTCTTTTATTCTCAGGTACTTTGCCTTTTTCTGAGAAGTCTTCTTCTAATGAGAGTGTTCTTATTCAGGGAGTAGAGTGCGACTTTGTTAATGTTCCTCTCCATTCTGTAAATTTGTCATCAGACTTAGTTTCAGGACCTGTGACAGTCGGAATTTCATTCATTTATTACTAGGCAACGACCTAGCTGGAAACAAGGTTGTGGTTAATCCACTTGTAACTGACAAGCTTTCTTTTGATTAGAAAGCTGATCCAATTGAAAAAGAATACCCTGATTTATACCCAGCTTGTGCAGTTAGGAAAGATATGGCAAAGAAAGCCCTTGAGAATGATTATGATAAGGAAAATATTCCATTTAGCTGACATATGTATTGGTCAGGATTTTTGTGAGGTCACTTTCACTCTTTGTTTAGATCAATCAAAAGGTAATGATCACAGTGATCCTCTTTTAACTACTCATTCTCCTTTTTTAATCAGGGTGACAAACGACAATCACTTGTCGTCGAACAGGAAAAAGATCCTGAGATCTCTTGTTTGTTTCAGAGGGCCATTAGTGAAACTGAAGCCACTGAAGTGCCTGTCTGTTATTTCATTAAAAATGGAATTCTTATGAGAAAATGAAGACCTCCCGAGGTATCTGCTGGTGACGAGTGTTCAGTGAACCATCAAATTGTAGTTCCAAACTCTTACAGACATGCAATACTTAGTTTGGCCCATAAAACTCCTTTGCATGGTCATTTAGGGATTAATAAGACTGATCACAAGATCTTGACTCACTTTTATTGGCCAAAAATCAAAAGTAATGTTTGTAAATACTGCAGATCTTTTCATACTTGTCAAATGGTAGGACAACCCAATCAGAAGATACCTAAAGCTCATCTGCAACCTATTCCTGCATTTGACGAACCATTTAGCAGAATAATGGTAGATTGTGTTGGTCCCTTACTTAAGACCAAGTCAGGCAACCAATGCTTGTTGACCATTATGTGTGCGTCAGCAAGATTCCCAGTGGCAATTCCTTTGAGGAATATAAACACTAAAACCATAGTAAAATCTTTAATAAAGATTTTTACTCAGTTGGGGCTTTCCAAATGTGTCCAATCGGATCAAAGGTCAAATTGTACGTCTGGAATTTTCCAGTTAGTTATGCGTGAATTTGGCATTCAGCAATTCAAGTAAAAAGTGATATTATGATTTCATAGAACTTCAATGAAGAGAACCTTTGAGTGTAATAATAGAGTTCTTTCTCTCTTGCTCATTCTTAAAAATTTTCTTCAAATTAGGTATTACGGCCCTTACAAAGTAAAGAAGAAAATGAACGAGTTAAATTATAATATTAGTTCTCTGATCTAAATAAATTAATGGAGGACCAGTATATAGAAAGAGATAGCCATGTAAATCATGCAATTAATTTAGCCGTACCTGTCCCACTCACTGAGAATTTAAGTTAAGGAATTAAATCAGACTCTACTGATTTTGGAGTGACAAATCTTCGGAATTCAAACATTATAACTAATCTGGACTAGAAACTTTCACATTTGCAACAACAAGAAAGGAATGAATCTAAACAGTTATTATTTGAATATGAGCACTTATTTCCAGCTGTTCCTACAAGAACAAACAAAATTTTTCATGACGTTGAAATTGTGAATTCCAAACCTGTGAAACAACAGCCATACAGGATGAACCCTCTCAAACAAGAATACTTGAAAAAGGAAATTCAGTATTTACTGGAGAATGATTTCATAGAGCCCAGTAAAAGTGACTGGAGTTCACCATGAATACTTGTTCCAAAACCAGATAAAACTTTCCTTAAGTGCACTGATTATAGGAAATGAACAGTATGACTAAGACAGATTCATTTCCATTACCAAGAAACGATGACTGCATTGATAAAATTGGAAATGCCAAGTATGTCACCAAATTTGACCTTCTGAAAGGATTTGGCAAATTCCACTAACGGAAAGAGCAAAGGAAATTTCGGCGTTCGTGACTCCAGATGGACTTTATCAATATAAAGTGATGGCGTTTTGGGATGAAGGGTTCGCCTAGTACCTTTCAAAGTTTGATGAATATGATTACCTCCTGTCTAGATAATTGTGATGCTTACATCATCTACAACGACATCTGGAAAGAATATCTAGCAACAATTCGGAAATTCTTGGACAGACTCACTGATGCAAGTTTGGCAATCAGTTTATCCAAAAGTGAGTTCTGCCGTGCTTGTGTAACTTTTCTAGGACATATTGTGGGACATGACAAGTCAAACCTATAGATGCTAAGGTCAAGCCTATCTCTGAATTCCCTGTGCCTGTCAGTAAAAAGCAACTGATGCGATTTTTAGGTATGGCTGGATACTATCGGAAAGTTTGTTCCAATTTTTCTAATACTGCTGAACCCCTGACAAATTTATTGAGCAAGAAAAACAAGTTTCTTTGGACTGGAAAATGTCAGGAGGCTTTTGACAAGTTAAAGGCCATACTTAAAAGTGCACCAGTTCTTACAGCTCCAAATTTCAGTCAATCTTTTAAACTATCTGTTGATGCAAGTGATGTTCGGGTTGGAGCAGTACTGATTCAAGAAGATAGAAATGGTATTGATCATTCAGTGTGCTATTTTTTGAAGAAATTAAATAAGCACCAAAGAAATTATTCAACAATCGAGAAGGAATGTTTGGCTTCAATTTTGGCATTACAACACTTTCAAGTTTACCTTAGTTCAGCTCCTTCTTCGGTTGTTGTGTTTAGTGATCACAACCCCCTTACTTTCATCAACAAGATAAAAAACAAAAATCAAAGATTATTAAGGTGGACTTTGTTGTTACAGGAATATAATATTGACATCAGGCACATCAAGGGAAAAGACAATTTAATAGCAGATGCACTTTCCCGTGTATAGAAATGCTATTTAATGTACACTTAGTATAATGCATAAGAGTTCTTCTTATGTAAACTTTTTTTTACCTCATGCATGATTAACATATGGTAAAAAAAAGCTTTATTATATAAATCTTTTTTTCTTTATGGGGGAGTGTTACGTATATGTAATTTAATTACTTGTGTGTTAGTTTTAAATTCTTTTTTATTTTATTTTTATTTCATTATATGTTATTATAATGATAACTTTATTTACTGGGATTTGATTATTTTTCCAGAAAATTCAGTTCAGTTCTGTTAAACCTGTTAAACACGCAGTAGTTTGAAACTTTGTATCTGTTGCTGACCTAGATTCGGAGACAGTTTCAGCTCTCTAGTAAACAACTTTTTAAGTTTTTCTATTATTGAATCTTATAGAAAGATTCGTTCAATACACTCGAATTCGTCCATGGCGGACGTGACAGCTGGCATGTAATGTTACTACGTCGCTTGAAAGGAAGTGATCACGTGACCTATCAGGTGATCCGTTTTGGCGTTTTAGTTAGGGTCAAAACTGACGTTTCATTGGGAATTTTAGTCAGTCGTAATTCATACTTTCCGGCTCAAAGGTATTTATTTTGTTGTTGCCAGTTTGATTTGCATTTTCCTATTTTTCGGAATTAATAATTTATTTCACCCTGGAAAATACTTGTGCTCATCAGAATTCTTCGACAAAGGCATTTACTGAAAATTATTCGGAATTCTAAAGCCGGAATATTATTCTTGGTGACTCAACAAGGAACTGTTGACACGACAACACAAAACAGGTTATAGAAGACGTCATCTCCTTCCATCTTGGAACTTCATCGGCATTCGAACTTTGATTCAATTAGAACTTTTTAATGATAGGACTTATATTTTTAATTATTGAAATAATTTTTGGATTTGATTCATAAACCCTAAATGCTTTTTCATATTTTTACCTTGTCTTTTTAGGGAAATAAATGATTTAGTTAAATTTACGAAGCTTGTTGGCTTCACAATTTTCTTTGTTACTTTCGTACGAGCTTAGACACGTAACATTTAGACAGGTACAAATGGAAAGAGAAAAAAGAAAGAATAACGAACTTGTTACCTCATTCCAAAGTGAACTTTCAGAATTTCGATACAGTTTTTAATCATTCTTTATCACATGGGATTGAGGAAGCTGCGCAATGTATCATTGATATATATCACAAGTAAGCCCGATATACGTTGTTTCAGTGTAACAAAGATAAGCTAACACATCATTTTTGGTGGATAAACAATGTGGTCTTTTACAAAGGCAAAAAACACGTTCTGTCCACAAATTTAGATTCAGTAGTTTCTTTCAAATTCTGACAGATAACAAAATAAGTAGAAATAGGTTAAAAATTGTGATTCACATCAAAATAGAGAAGTATAAATAAGAAAAGAAAAAGAAATCAACAGACTCAATGTCAGATATCTCAAAGTTTCAGAAGCTGATCAAGCAAACACGTGCACTCAAAGCATACAGTAATTTTAATTTAACTTTATGATTGAAGCCTCTTATGTATATTTGAAACTTCTGTATATTAAGCAGGACCGTCAGGGGGAAGGGGGGCCCAATCGGGGTTATTTATATATAGTTTCATTTTATTTCAGGATGCAATATTTTAACAGCATAAAAAGCCAAATCAAGCTACAGCCAAACTGCAGAATACAGACACTTTACAATAAGTATGGATTGTATTATTCTAGCCTTTTCCTTATAATAATAATAATAATAATAATAATAATAATAATAATAATATTAATATGGTAAGTATCGACTGTAAATATTATTCTAGTCTTTTCCTTATGATAATAATAATAATAATAATAATAATAATAATAATAATAATAATACGTAAAGTAAGGACTGTAAATATTAATCTAGTCTTTTCCTTTATACCATATACTACTTATTTAATTTTTATTCATCGTGATATTTTCAAACTGTTTCACCAAATATAACCAAGAAATAGTTTGTGTCAGTGGCAAACAATTTTAATTTACATTCTTTGTACAGAGTATGCGATATCTGATTTGATAAACTATACATTTTCGAGTAATATAATTTGTCGATATATTATAGTTCGAATATTTATAAAATTATTTACTAAAAGTATATCCTTGCGAACGACACAGGAAGCAAAATAATTGTGAACTGCAAATGAAACTACTGAACGAAAGGTGCCAGGAAATTCTCAGAGCTAATACTACACGCTTAATGGAAGATAACAACCATGCCCCCCACTGCCAGCCTTAAATTCCAGAACATAGCACTATCCCATATATTTCTGAAAGATATGTAAGCCGGACATGAGGTCAATATATGGTGGTTTAATACACGCAGATGAATGCCAGTGCCGGCGACCAATCATTCAATAGCGATATTTTTGATAATCTATTTTCTATCATGTTGCTTCTAAGATGCACAGAATGGTACAATCTAGAAATGAAAAACTTAAATGTGAAGTTTGTGATAAAATATATGGGCAAAATGTCGATTTCAAGAGGCACATGAGGATACACGCTACAGATAAACCATTCAGTTAGGAATCGGTGATCATATGTTTAGATGGAATTTTCATTTGAAAGGACACATGGGGATATATACTGGCGATCAATTATTCCAACTTAATAAACTTTAGCTAGCCAACAAGTTTGATCACAGACTAAAAAGAAAGTTTGTTTGTCCTGAGAGAACAACTTTAAAAAATCATCATTTTGATGAAACTACTGGAATTTTTAATCTAAAATATTAACTCGAAATGTACTAAAAATTTTCTTTTTCTACCCTAGGACCATAGCATTGTACAAGTTTTAACAACAATGACTTTGAAATATGAAATCAAAGGTTAAGCAGAGGCAAAAGGTGTTTTCCACAGATCAGGTACTCGGCTGCAGTATGAATAGCTTCACGTAAATTACAGATTCATTACATATAAAGTGGTTGTGCAAATAGTCTTTTCATATGTGGTTCATGGCTGCCATGTTTCATCTGTTTTTCTTTATTTTGGAAACGTCAGAAAATGATTGTTACAGCGTATGTAGTGCAAATATTATGTTAAATCAATAATATTTGATACAATTAACCAATTAATGTTATTTGTTCGTACCGGTTAGCCCTGCGTGTTTAAATTTTGTATTCTCCTGTTGCTTAGCTTTTACTTAAATGTATTGCTACCCAGAATTATCCCACAAGCACGTGCAATCATATCGTGAGCGTGAATGTCCTCTGATGAATAAACTATTGTTTTGAAAGGCACTGTTCCGACTGTGACTTTCAATTTTATTATTTTATAATGATCCATTTTAGTCGAAAACCATGATATCTATCTATCTATCTATCTATCTATCTATCTATCTACAAGTGCCATTTAAAGAGAATAAAATATCAAATAGATGGAAAAGCGGTTGCTAAGTTGATAAACAATCAATACAACAGACACATTACTTTGCTCTGGTAGTTCTGGTAGACTATAATTCATGTACAAGGCCACTTGATCTACAAAAGATTGAAAATAAATTTTCGTTTTATGTCTCCTCTGCTCTTGCGTTATTGAAAAGCGTCATCAAAGATGAATATTAAGAGATACGAAGAAATGTTCTGTTAAATATACAGTATTGCATTTGATCGAAATAAATTTCCAGTACCACTCTCCCGGGGAAAAAAAGAAAATGAAGCAAATAATCAGAAGAATATAACGAATACTTAAAATTCTGTTAGAAATTGATGAAGTAAACATCGATTATTTAGATGAATCTTGTGATTATTCCGTGTGATACACACAGAAGACAAAACTACAGTGTAAAGACTGTTGCATAAGCGGATTTATGGCACATGTTTGTTTCATAATATCTAAAAATAAAGACTTCCATGGAATTGTTGTGGGGATCATTTACACCGTTCATTCATAAATTTGCTTAATAGTCAAGAGTCACTGTATCAACGTATTTTATATAAATAGTGTTCTATCAACACTTAAGTATATACAATTCTATTGTCCTTGAAAGAAGGATCTCGTTGCCATCCGGACAGTTTTATGAGATACTTATATATATTTTCGAATATCACCCATTCAATATGACGACAAAACTACTTTGATAATAATTATTATTAACACGTGTGTCAGAAAACAATCAAAAAGTGAATTACGGAAATTTTTGTTTCTGACGGTATTTTCAGTTTCTTCGGGTTGTTCCGCGTATTGTTGGACCGTGACAATATGCAGACGGGTGCATACCAGAGATGAAATAAACCATTCAGATCTTAAATTTCTGATAAAATGTTTACCAAGCATAGTGAGTTGAAGAGCCACGTGATGATACGTACTGGATATAAACCATTGACATGTGAAATTTGTAATTACATGTCTAGGTGCAGATCGGATTTGAAGAGGCACATGATGATACATTCTGGAGATAAACCATTCAAATGTCAAGTTTGTGAAAAAATGTTTACGAACTGTAGTCATTTGATGACCCATATGATGGTACATACTGGAGATACACCATTCAAATGTCAAGTTTGTGACAAAATGTTTACCAAGAGTAGTCATTTGAAGAGCCACACAATGGTACATAGTGGAGATAAACCATTCAAATGTCAAATTTGTCATAAAATATTTACGAGCAGTAGTAATTTAAAGACCCACACTATGGTACATACTGGCGATAAACCATTCAAATGTCAAATTTGTCATAAGATGTTCAGAACCGGCAGTAAATTGACGATACACAAGAGGATGCATGCCGGAGATAAACCATTCAAATGTCAAATTTGTGACAAAATGTTTATTTGGAGCAGTAAGTTGAAGGGCCACATGATGATACATACTGGAGATAAAACCGTTCAAATGTGAAGTTTGCAATTACATGTCCAATCGTAGCTATGATTTGAAGAAGCACATGAGAATCCATACTGGATATAAACCATTCAAATGTGACCTTTACGATAAAATGTTTACCTGGAAAAATCAGTTGAAGGCGCATATGCTTGTACACACTGGCGATAGACAAACCATTTAAATGTACAGTGTGTAGTTACATGTCGAGGCACAATGGTGATTTAAAGATGCACATAAGAATACTTACTGGTGATAAACCATTAAAATGTCAAGTTTGTGATAAAATGTTTTACGAGCTATAGTCATTTGAAAAGCCACACTATGATTTCATAATGGAGATAAACCATTCAAATGTAAAGTTTGTAATTACAGGTCTTGGTGCATCAGTGGTTTGAAGAGGCACCTAAAAATACATCCTGGTTAAAATTAAGCCATTCAGACGTGAATTTTTTTGCAAATTGTTAAGGACCAGTAGTAGCTTGAAGGTTCAAGAGGATACATAATGGAGATAAACCATTTACATGTCAAGTTGGTGATACAATATTTACCTAGAATAGTCCGTTAAGATATACATGATGATACATACTGGAAATAAGTCAATAAAATTGATGATTCTTCCTTTTTTACGTCAGTTATATACCTGTTTATTTTCCCATTTCTTTTTTTCTTTCATTTTTGTTGGTGTATTTTTATTGATTCCATTTTCCATTTGCTTTTGACTATTTATTTTCTTTTTTCTTTTTTTTTTTTTTGTTCTTTTGTTTCTTTTCATACATGTAATATTTATTTCTTTACTAACCAATAGACAAAGCCTAGACAGAGTTGTTTTTCCAGATGCTCAAAAATATGTTTGTATCTGTTATGGTCCATGTTAGCAATATTTATCCATTTATTTTAGTACAATTTAAGTTTTCCTGGACAATTTGATGCTTTAAAATGTTCTTAGTTTCCAATTTCTAGCACTTAGAACCTCTTAGTGCATCTCAGTGCTTCTTGGTAGTTCCTAGTGCTTCTTAGAAGTTCTTAGTGGTGTTTACCAAGATCAAGGAAATACATGATTCATACTGCAAAAAAAAATGCTTAGATGTTTTGATGACTTGAAAATGCACAGAAGGATGCATACTGGAGGTAAACCATTGAATTGTGATGTTTATGACAACAGTAATTTGACAACATAGAAGAGGATACGTTTTAGAGATAAACCATTCAAATATCAACAATATGATAAAAGGTTTACCTGGAGTAGTTGGTTGAAGAGGCGTGTGAGAAATACATATTGGAGATATGCCATTTAGATGTGAACTTTGTGATCAATTGTTTGTGAAGAACAGAAATTTGATGATAAACAAGATGAGGCAACAGTAAATCAAACATTCTTATGTGAAGTTTGTGATAAATGTTTGCAAGCCATAGTCATTTGAATAGGCAGATGATGATTATATTGGAGATGTGCTATTCAGATGTGAAGTTTGTAATCAGATGTTTATGACATGAAGTTATTTGAATGGACACATAATGATGCATACTGTAGATAATGCGTTCAGAAGTAAAGTTTGTAATCTTAATTATGTTAATGAGGGCCATGGGGTGACCTGTCAACCCAAAGTATACAAATGAAAATAGAAACATAAAATTAAATTATGTATTATTACTGTATTGTCACATTTAATCGACAGCTGTCATATGAAAATATTCATAGGAAAAGAAACTTTTATTATATACTACAGATGCCCAAATATCGAAGTGTAAAAGATTAAACTCATTCTCTGGCATAACACACTAACTCGCACCCCCTCTTCATAAATTCTCAGTACTTTCATTGGCTGATCATGTACATATACATAACTTAAGAGAGCAGTAGGACTGGGTTGACCTAATCTGTTGAAGTAAATCACATTTTTGTCATTTTGTAATATTTTGACCCTATCTGAAAACAGTAGAAGTACATCAGATCCATAAATGCTTCACAACAGGTTTATTATTGTTGTCAAGGAAGTAAGGGGAAATAATTTGATTCAAAAAGCGACTGGTCAGATTTCTTTATCAGCAATTGATTTCCATGTCTGTAATGTAATGCAGTACCTATTTACTTGTTCTAGCTCACAAAGCACTCATTTTTTGTTACTGTAGGTAAAACTTGTGGGCACACACATTAAGCATCACATGGCATGAGAGGAAATCTTATATATTCATATGTGAACATATAAGGATATATTTTTCAAATCTGAAAATATAACAGTGAAACAATAATATTAAAATTATTTCGCCAACAAGTCTCTATATTGCACCCTTAAGTATATAATAAAAGTAAGTACATGTAATATTATTATAAGGATATCTTTTAAATTTCATCAGTTCTAACTTGGACAATGTTCCATGGTAGTAAATTATATGATATTGGGTAAATAGCTCTAATAAGTGTATAATGATTCCACACTACTGTGAAATCAGAACAAAGTCAGGAGAATCATAATTATTTTCCATGACTGTTACATTTTATTGCATGTATATGAATTCTAGTGAGTATCAATGCAGGTTTGGGGACTGGTTTATTGCTTACCAGCATATATAAATGGATTTCACATAAAATTAAATTATAAAATGTAAACCATTTTAATTTCTGTATTTTTAGCCAAGTCATTTTAAGGAGTTTAGGTTGTTTGCAAAATGCTAGGTTTTGGTTTTGCTGGCATGGACTATTTCATGGTTAAAACATTTTTCTTTATAAAAGTATAATACATTGCATTTGGGGGTTTTTGGGGGGGGTCTTCTGTGATGCGAAATGTTTACTTTTTATACTATGCATTTAGATTTCAAGTTCCTAATCCTTGTATATGGTTTTGAATTTGCTGACACTAATATTTTTTTCTTAAATTATTTAATTTGATGGATATTCTACCTGAGACATGATATCTTGATTTAAAATTTATAATTCTGATTTTATTAAAATTAAAGTTTTAAAGGAAAACAAAACTAATTTCATTTGTTTGTTTCAATGAATTTTCAGTAGTAACACTTGTTTTGTGTGATACAGTTTGTGGTTTAGTACACCTCAAGGGCTACAAATAATAGTGGTCCATGGACTGGGACCTGCAAATTTCCCACTTGGACCCAAGAGATAAACTTCATAGAAGTCCATAGGACCTCACACTTTTCCAAAAATGGATATTAAAAGTATTCCTTTGCATTTTCAGCATCGTTTCTTAAACATTGTGTAATCTCAGTAAGGATATATGAAAATGACATGCAAGCAATGTTCCTTGAAGTCCACATACAGTTTTGCTGTATACAGTATATGGTTGTCAGACTGGAACAATTTGTATAGAAAAGTGTGCGAGCCAGTGCTCTTTTACCTCTAAATTAAGTACCGTTCAACAAAAGTCCCAAGACTAAAGGCTAATCTTGTTCATATGGGCATCACCATATTACTTGCAAAGAGACAATTCCAAAGTCATCTGCCTGAGGCCTCATTGAGCGAGACTCAAGATGTCGGATGTAATGAACGGCTATACAAAAATATTTATGCAAATGTCAATTTTAGTGTTTGGTAGTGCTAATATAGTATATATTTTGATACACTGAAAAATGAAATAAGACAATATTAGTTTTCACCGATTCATGTATCATTGTAGTTTTGACAATTATTTACTGCCCTATTGATCAACAATAGATTGGTCTGGCTAATGATGAATTCCAAGGATAAACAAATATCAGGACTGTAATTTTCTGTGGCTCCACCTGTTGGAAAGATAACTGGCTACGATCCCACCTTGCCTCACTGATCATATACTGTAATGTTGAATTAGCCACTGGCTGTAAGGCTAAAAAATAAGCTGACCTGCAACACAAGGTTCTGCCCCAGTGAACATAACAGATGATTAATACTAGTCATGAGTTAATTTAACTGGTTTCTCATCCATTGGCAAATCCATATGGCAACAGGAGCTACAAAAATGAAGACAATAGACATCCATTAAAAAAATAAAATGAGAAAGAAATAAATGAAAGAGAACTATGTAAAACAAATTGGTAGAAGGTTGAATATGATGTGATACAGCAAAAATATAGTGTTGAACTAGTTTTAAATTCTCTTATTGAGCTGATTGGTCGAGCACCCTTTACCATGATAAAACTAACTTAAATGTCAACTCTCTTTAGGTGTGTGCAGAAAGCAGAGAAAGCAGCAGCTGGTAAAATCTAATGATGAAAATTATAATTTTACTGTAGCAGATTCCCCAATCATTAAAAAATGACTAAACTGATTAAAGGGCAGAGAGATAGTATGTCCTATGTCAGTGTGTTTGTGTGTGTGTGTGTGTGTGTGTGTATATATATATATATATATATATATATATATATATATACTATCTCTGCGCTTTCACTACTGCCTATTGTGTTGCAAAGGCAGGAAAACCAATTTCTGATTGTGAGCTTTTCTGTACTGTGCAGAAAAAAATGGTGCCATTTTAGATGAAAACTATAACAATTCCATGGATGCAAAGACTTCATTGCATTTATTGCAAACTTACTTATTGATCCAATCAAATATGAAATCAAAAGTGCAAATTTCATCATCATTTTAAGTGATGTCAACAGATGGTGCCATTGGGAAACAAGAAGTCATATATTTGTTATATTTCTCCATCTAAGAAAATGCACTTTTCATGTTTGGTTGGGATTGAGCTCTTAATTTCTTGCAGAGAACAAGACACTTAAACCAGGTGCAAATACTGGGTCAGCTTTCATTTTCCTCATGTTGATTAAGGCTCTGCCTATGTAAATTGGTAACTAATTAATGACCTGTATGAATATGAAACAGCCCTGTCTGATGTAAGGAATCTAAATTGAACATAGAGGTATACTCACACATACTAAAGAAAACAAAAAGGTTTTATTGATCATTACTAAACAAAGGTTATCAAAACTGCAAAGTATACTTCTCTCTTAAAATGAATTATTCATGTCTACAAATTGTAGCTCAGACACAACTCTGGCGGTAATTTTTGACAGAAAATTGCAATTGAATGAACATAACCAGATGTTGTGCAGAAAACAAAGTTTTACATGCTAATGTTATACAAATTCAATCAAAGCTATCAGTGGCACATAGAACTTTGTACTATAAAAGCTATTGGTGGCACATAGAACTATGTACTATAAAAGCTATCAGTGGCACATAGAACTATGTACTATAAAAGCTATCAGTGGCACATAGAACTATGTACTATAAAAGCTATTAGTGGACATAGAACTATGTACTATAAAAGCTATCAGTGGCACATAGAACTATGTACTATAAAAGCTATTATTATATGCTCATTTTTTTTCTCCGTTAACTTTACATTGTCAGAATCATGCAATATTTTGCGATACTGAACCCATGCACTGAATTCATACTGCATTCACGCGAATAAAGGAACTACTTTCTATTGTAAACAAACAATTTGTTTCTGAATGAACTAAAGCAGATGTTTCATGGACTGCCACGTAGC
The DNA here is from genome assembly GCA_016617855.1 of Megalonaias nervosa. NCBI lineage: Eukaryota > Metazoa > Mollusca > Bivalvia > Unionida > Unionidae > Megalonaias > Megalonaias nervosa. The sequence goes on along the minus strand of JAECUM010002744.1, from coordinate 29,208 downwards.
CACATACCAGCAGATGTTTCATGGACTACCACATATCAGCAGCTTTGGCACATTCCGCGTTAACTTTTTTGATACAATGTTTCAGATTTAGACTAGCTATAGACGCCAGACAGGGTCCTTACAATAACATGCAAGTTATAAGACATAAACTTGTCTTCTTTAGCTGGTAATAAATATGGCAAAAATGTACTTACAATTTTACTTCCTGAATTTCCTCAAAATGTACTTAGTTCTGCAAATCCGAACTACATGAGCCATGTCATGGGTTCTCAAGGTTGATCACACATTTCGAAATTGTACTGTAATTTCAAGTTTATTCCAAATGCAGTTACATCCTCCTTACTGGACTCAAAATGAAATAAACATTAAATTCCACAGCGTCTTTTCGATAATTGCAATTGAAAGACTTCACATTTTTCCCACATTATGATCTGAATCATTCAATGACAGAACAGAAACGCTGCTTCAATACGATGTATTTCATGTAGAATTGGCAGTCGCTGCTGGAATCCGATGTAAGTGACGTCATGAAGATAAATCCAGACCATAATCACGAAATTACGTCGAATCGACAAAAACAACAAAACGTATTCATTCCAAATCAAATGGAAAAGTTGTTGCAATGCGCGTTCATTTACAATATGACTCCAAATTTCAATTTTAAGTAGACCAAACGCTATTTTCTTTCGAAACTTGCGTCTAGCGCGCAATCAACTTCAAATTTATCTGGGCGGAGTTACGTGCGCATTAATAATGTTGTTGTGTAATGATGCATCTACGCTTGTGTATTTAGTTTGGAATACGGTATACATTCAGTTGCTTTGTTTCTTGTAGTGTATTTTTGTTTATATATTTAAGCCTATATATTTAAGCCTTGGGTAGAATAGGAAAATGAGCATATAATAAAAAGGTTACTGCATTTGTATGGGAAAATATGAACTCGTTTTGTAGGATGGATATACTGCACACCCAAGGTCGTGCAGTATAGCCATCCGAAAAATTCGTTCATATTTTCCCATACAAATGTAGTAACCTATAATTAGGGGTACACAGACCAATGTAACATAAAAACTAGATTCAGCCATACCCATAGTACTGCAATGTTCTCCCTTTTAAACATCGGGATATGTATACATTATTCCACTCATAAATACTGCAATATTCCCTGCAGGATAGGAAAGTGTATTCTTTATTCTGTATAAAACAGAGTATTTAAACTTATTGATAATACTGACCATATTCAGTTGAAATTAATAGTATTCAGAATTGTTGACTGAAGAATCGTCCTGTAATAAAGCCAAACTTATATACACAATTTAGAAATCACAGCTCAAATGCTTAAGTTATGTCACATTAGTACCCAAGGAAATTCAATTCAGTTTTCTTAGTCAACCATTTTTTGTTAAAAGAAAAAACACCAATTGAAAACGTTTTACCGTTCACTCATTTGGAACAGCATTATGAAAGAAGCAAGGCAAAGTTTGGCAATAAATTCGTTCAACTATTATCTGATAACAGTTACGATTAAGTAATTAAATTTCCTGGTTAGTATTATATATTATGTTTTAAATGGGCAACATTACGGTATAATAGACTAGTGTAAATTACGAAGAATATACAACAGAGGGAATTAGAAGAATACTGTGTGAACATTACACTTTCGAAAATCCCACCAGGCTCTAGACCTCGGTGTGAAAAACTTTTAACGTCAAACGAAATAAATGCAACAATTGAACAACTTCATAAAGGCGGATCACGTGGTTCTGGTGGCTTAGCGTTAGATCTTTATCTTCAAATATCTTGTAATTCCAGTATTAGAGTTAGTATGTGTTACTATTCCTTTAGATAATGAAAAGATGAGTACTCGGGTAATAATACTTATATGCAAGGGGAAAGAAGAAAAAGTTATCTAAGGTTATAAAGTTAAATTAAAAATGACAACTTTCATTTCCTGCAAAAAACTAATTATTATGGCCTGCATTTTATGCAAATTTGCAAAAATTCAGAATCAAAATTTCCTGAAATGAACTGTGCATTTTATGGGAGTCAAAACATGCACAGTTAATAAAATCAAATGTGAATAACCTTAATTTTAATGAAAATTTGACAAGAGATATAAACATTAATTTTCAATTATCCCATTGACGTACAATCATGACAAGAGATATAAACATTGTTTCACGTTTTTTAATTATCCCATTGACGTACAATCATGACAAGGGATATAAACATTGTTTCCCGTTTTTCACTTATCCCATTGACGTACAATCATGTACAGGTTTTCAATCAAAATGTTGAAACTAAGTTGAACAATAATACGATCCTGTTTACTAATTTCTTTTAATCAACTTGCCAATTACATACAAAATACATAAAGAATACTTATACATTAAAACAGATCATAAAATTTGTTCATTTCTTTAACGAATAACACGGCTGGTAAGACAGAGCTTCAATAGTCCTTTCAAGTAAAGTTGCTATAAATAAATGTTCATTCCCACTGGTCGTGCAATTATATTGCTGAGTACATGGTTATAACTGTTCCAGTGTAAATCAACATGTATCATCATTCTGCAAGTTATACTTGCAAAAGATCTCACATGTTACCTATCAACATACAGAGATTGCTTTTCATTCTCAACATTGATATTTGTTTAGTGTTTCTTATTTTCTTGAGATTAACAAAATATATTTCACTTATCATACACCTTATAAAAGTAGAATGTATCCACTGAAATCAAATGGTTGCAGATATGTGACCTTTGAACAATAGACTAATACATAAATATATTATGCGTACAAACAGTATTTTGGAATATTAGAAATCACCTTTTGGGCATGTCATACAAAACCTCAGTGAAACCTGATTCTGTTTATATATTGTATATTTTTATGCTAATATGTTTGAATTTATTATTATTAAGAAAGAATTAAATATGCCTAGAAGAAAATTGGTTTATTACTTCACATGTCTAAAACTTAGACATCTTTCCAACGAAAATATACTCTTCCAATATAAATCAACATTTATCACCATTCAAGTCATACTCACGAAAGATCTGCACACATGTTACTAATTTCCATAATTACAGATCCCGCATTATTTCTCCAATTTGATTTTTTTTTAGTATTTCTTATTTTCGTACGATTAACATAATATATTTCAGTTATCATACACCCTATAAAAATAGAATTTATCCAGTGAAATCAAATAATTCAGGATGTGTCCTTTAACAATGGATAATTACTTAGAAATATTATGCATACAAGCGGTGTTTTACGGTCTTAGAAATTAACATTTCCGGCAATTTGATACTAGATCTCAATGAGACTTGATTCAATTGATATTTTTATATTTTCATGCTGGTACATTTGAATTTATTATCATCAGTATTGATTTGCTCAGCGTTGGTGTATTAGCTTCATATGTATCACAACATTATCTGTCTGTATTTGTTGGGTCTATGGGCTAATACTTCCTTCTGAAAATCTGTATTGTTACGACCCTGTAGTTAAATTACATGTGTGTTAAAATTTAAATTCTTCTAATTCTTTGTTTCATTTTTATTTCATTTTTACATCATTAAATGTAGTTATTATTATTATGATGATTATGTTTGCATGGGTCATTAAATGTAGTTATTATTATTATGATGATTATGTTTGCATGGGTCTAATAGTATGTTAGAAACATCGTATTTATTTTAAACGTAAATGTGACTCATGTAAGCACGAGCTTTGTATGATAGTAAATTCGTCGCAAGTAAACATTCAGCAGTAGCTATGTAAATGATTGGCTGATACTTGTTCAGGCTTTCGTAATGTCCAGATGGATTGCGAAATCACACGTGTGCTTCGTGCGTGTGTACATGAAACGACGTATTAGTTCCTTTTATATGCTTAGTTATCTGTAAGAAAGTTCAGTCATAGTGATAGTCATAGTCGTAGTCAGTCATAGTTGAGAGTCACATCATAACATCTTGTAGAGTTTCTAATACCTTAAGGAAAAGGTATTTCTGTGCTGGAAAGAGGTGTTTGTTCATTCGTACGAGGAACAATATGTGTATTGTTAGTGGTGGTAGCTGTATTTCATCTACTTTCTAAATAATTATTTTCCCTGGAGAACAACACTACTGGCTTTGGACAAAGACATTTGATGAAATTATTTCTAAATCGGAACAGAACAATACAAATTGTGCTTTACAGTGAAAATTCTGGACATTCTGTGTTAGTCTTCGTCTGACGTCATCATCCGCCATCTTGGAACGGAACTGAGATTCAGACTCTATCAATTTAGAACTGTTTATTCACAGGACTTAAGTGTTTTCACAAATTTAGAACAAATTTCTGGATCTTCTTCGTAAATCGCAAGTCTTGTTTCACATATTTACCTTTTCTCCGTGTTTTCTAGGGAAATAAATTACTTTTGTTAAAATTTACAAAGCTTGTTGTTGTCGCACTTTCTTTGTGTTACTTTGATCGAGCCGATACGTAACAGTATCAATTTCCTTCCAGTCGAACGCTTTAGACTTTACCACCCCAAAATTTGGTATTTTACTAATCAGATAACAGTAATTTGCTTTGCCGAGCCTGTTGTCTACTCACTGAGTTGGATTGATGATATATAAGAATATGATTAGAATATAGCCACTATTCTTCCATTAGTGTTAAATATTTGTTTTTGGCACCAGCTTGTGCAATGACCTCTTTATGACATTCATTGATTTGTACTGCGCACTGAATTTCAAATACCTTTTTAAAAATGTCATCTGTGACATGATAACATATTAATTTGTTTTCGGTTCCATCGAGAATGTTATCATCGATGACGTAAATGTGTGATCCACATGCTATTGGCTCATGATTGGGAATAGAACCTGAATTGTTATGGAGCAATAAGGCTTTTTTTAATTTGTCATTTTTTTCTGATAGCTGTATCGAAGACTGACCAATACTATTTGTAGTTATCTATCTACAAGAAATTGATTCCAGGCGTGGATTCTAATTTCAGGCTTCTTATTTTGCAAACAAATCTATTATATGAGGGTAAGATAAGTATTTGATGATTTTGTCTCACTGGGTTGACATATCTTAATGAGAGAGAGAGAGAGAGAGGAATATGTGTTTTCATATAAATGCTTTCGCTTTTATATGCCAATCTTCCGTGCACAAAGAAACGGCGGTAACATATTTATTAGTACGGTTGTGTTATTTTCTTTGTTCTTTTTCCAATCCGGGTCGGCCAATGTGGGTACGTGAGAAAGCTTAAAGCAGCTTCCTGTTCTTCCAGGGGTTTTCCCGGGTTCTCCCTCGACCAGTTATACCAGCTTACATGTATAGCCCATGAAGTGCTGAAAAATGGCGTAAAATAACAACCATAACTACTTACAATTGCTAATAAAGGGAACTTACTCTTGAATTGGTTCCAGGTGAGAATGTTAGGTGGCAGGGGTCAATTTCGTACATACGTTGAGGGTATCGTGTGACTTTTTGAGTTATTATTAAAGATAAGGATATATTTTAATAAGGTGTTTCAGGCTTGTGTTGTTATTGAAACTGAAGTGAGGCATGTGAACCTCAAATTGTCACTTAACAGTATGTAGCCAGTGCAATACTAATAGTCGGCTAGGAAGTTCAGCTTGCCATCCATTGCAGTGGACAAGTGGGTTCAAGGCCTGCAGGATATCTCAAAGACTGCTTGCATGGCAACCGTTATGAATTGCATGAAGTTATTAAGTAGAAAAAAGTTTTTTCAAATTTAGACATGTTCAACTGCCTAAGTATGTAGCCAGTGAAATAGCAATAGTTAGCTAGGAAACAAAGATAGCCACATATAGTAGTAGACACGTGGATTCGATGCAAGTAGAATATCTCGAAAACTGCTTGGATGACAACTAATTTGAATTTCTTGAAGCTATTAAGTAGACAGTGTTTTTCAAAACCACTCAGGGAAAGGGTATACACGTTTATTCTATGAACTTCTATTACTTGTTAAGTCAAGAGAATGATATTCGTATGTTTCATTTTATTGTACCTATCCAACAGTATAGACCTTTTTAACCTCACTTGTGTATTTTATATTTGCATGAATTATTATATTAGGCAGATGTATGCGGCATTAAAGTTGTATAGACAAACTGTAACTTTCACCCTTAACAGTTGTTCCAATCTGATTTTAACCATATTCCAGTGGTTCTAGGCGTGCACTTAGGTATATGTTACGGATGTGGATTGCAACACACTGAGCAGAGGGGGGGGGGACAGACTCCCACCTTTGAACTTTGTAATGGTCTATTTTAGATAAAGAACCTTCTATAAAAAAAATTCAAACACGTTGGCGGTGGACCGACACCCCATCTTGATTAGCAGGGAGGGTGGACCGCCCCCCACCTTTGACTTTCTAATGGTCTATTTTAAAAAAAAAACGAAAGCTTCTATTAAAAACACGCTGGCGGCGGACCGACGCCACCAACGTGTTTTTCCTATTGGTATATTTTTTTTTTTTTAAAAAAAAGAAAAAAAACCTTCTATCAAATATTACAAGAAGACCGGTTCGAAGTTCACCGGGTCAATGAAAATAGTAGGACCCGGTGTGTTCTGTCTTATCATTGAGCCACAGAAATTGCTTGCTCACGTCCAGAAGTTTACTGATGTCTGACGTCGGTGTAGTACATTTCGGTATATAATCTGCGTGATACTCAACCAAAGATTTTATCGAGACCAATCGTATTCTTGAATCTTGTAAACTAATTGTAATTAATCCTTGTGGGGTTTTCTGAGCATGTGCAAAAGTTTTTACACTTATGAATGTCCATGTCGCCGGGGCACCAAGTATGAAGAATATTTCGCAGCGTATGTGTATCAACGCTGTGAAAAATAGCCAAAAATTACAGTTATCTCTGATTATTTTAGGGATTTGAGTGCACCGCTGTGTAATGTCAATGTTTCTACGTCTGTCTCATGAAAATATTCTGGCTGGATTATTTTGTTTGTCAAGCATGGCATCGTCATAAACAACACAGATTATTGATATCGCCATCAAGATCTGCGACTAGAGAGCATCAGTGATGTCAGTGATAAATTTAAAAACATTTGCATCTGGCGATAATGAATCTTTTGCAGCATCATGAAAATCCTTGAGGACATCGAAACAATCATAATCAAGCGTGCCATGCTCTTGACGTCACGTATAAAAAATAAGGATCTGCAGCAACGATATATAGCTGATGTCAAACTGATCACACGATTAAGTCGATAAAAATAAAAAATGAGGAGGAAGTCACTGGCCAACTGGTTGATAAGAACGGCGATGAACGGTAAATTAGCGGTGGGGCGAGCAATTAATTGTCCAATAACCGTAATAATGAAATCGATTTATCATAGTTCAAGAGGATACTGGAAAGGCACAACGGCGATTAACAAACTCGCTGACGCCGCAGGTGTCAAGTGTGATATCGCCGTCGATTGGTTGTCCCGACAGGCAATATGGCACATTTATTTACTACTGCCTAAAACCATCCAGTATGGATGGTTTGATACCAGCACTCACAACGAAGTTCATCAGGCAGATATCTTGTTTTTACCTCGTGACACTATTATAACTGGCATGGTACGTAAACGACAAAGTCGCAAATTCAAATACACGTTGACTGTTGTCGACGTTGCAAGTAGATACAAAGAAGCGGAACCCTTATCGACTCAAACAGCAACTGAAGTCGCAGCCTCGTCTGAACAAATTTATTAACGTGGATCCGTTAGAGGATCTAGCCTTAAATGGTCACATTTACTACAGGTTGATTTTGGCAAAGAATTTCTTGGTGCAGTATCGTCGCTGATGCAAAACCATAATATTAAAGAGAGACGTGGACACGCCCACTACGCACTCCATCTTCATCAAGCAATCGTTGCTGAGCGATTGCTTGGAAATCATTATGATGAGGAATTACTGATGAAGGCTACTCGATTTCGTGAATGGGTTGCAAGACTACCAAGCGTAAAAACCGCCTTAAACAAAGAAGTCACGCGCGGAATTTTTTTTAAACTCATTGATGCGGCCGCAAAGAAACTCATACAGGCTAAGCAGAAACCAGTGCTTGGTAGCAACGCAAGTCAGGTATTTATATGAACCTGATGAACATGAAGGCTGCAAAAAAGCAACTGATCCTATTTGGAATTCCTGAAAATACACAATACCACCAGCGTGGATTCGTCCACGATAATTTAGCGACGCCGGGAGGCTAGCTCCTCGACGGCGGTTACATTCAAGACATATCAGCATGATATTTTTGCTTGTATGTCCCTGACTACTATCAATTCGGTCTACTGTAAATTGTCGCGGAACATTAGGAAAATATTGCCAATACATCATTGTGTTACTATGAGCGTAGTGATTATTTTGTTGTTGTGTCATTGTCATGATGAATTCAGGATCAAGATCAATCTCGCGTTTTTGTTTTGGTCATCTAGCTCATAACCAGCTATTTTTATTCTCTACTGTGCCAGGCACTTTATTCTCCGCCTGAAGTTGAATATTGCTGCACGTGTAGACTATCATGTATAGCTGAGGCATTCTTGTAACTCTTGATACTGACAAACATACAAATTTTGACTATTCAACCTAGTCATCAGCAATCAACATATTGGTATCTGAGATAGTTTAATCCCTGCGATGAATTAATTTTTATTGCATATTCTAGAGTCCACCATGATGGGTGTACCGAAGCCGCTTCAACGACGTGTATAAGAACAGACACAATATTATAAAGACCAAGTTTTTGCTGCGAGCCACCAGAAATGTCCATAAGAATATTCTGAAGAAGAGTATATTTTGGGCGAAAACAAAGTGGAACTGGAAACTCAAAAATTGTTTCCGTACGACATCTAAATAATTCAGATTGAAGTGAACCGCGAAATGTTTTCCTGAATGCAACTGAAAGATCCTTAGGGCGCCATAAGTTCCAAAAATCATGAACCGCCGTTTCTGGAATGACAGCTAATCTAGTCCCAAGTGATGACTTTGGGGATATATTTCTCACCCATTCACTCTGGAGTCCATTTATCTCATTTCCATCTGAAGAAACTGTGATACGTATGAGACTTAACTCCCCTTTCCTTCATCTCTCTCTCGCAAGCATGTGAATTAGCGTTAAAACTATCGTATCTGTGGAGGTTCCAGGGATCACCATAAATAATTTTATAGCCCTCTTTGTTTTGCCAGAACCACCAGAGCCACTAGAATAAATCGTTTTATGTCGTGCAATAAGATCATTTGTGGAATGTACCGTTGACTGTTTTGATAAATCACGGCCAGTGTAATACTGAGGAATCTGCCTATAATCGGCTGATTCGAATAACTATGTATTTGCTCATTTTTTAATCTCCAGTTACCGTATGGGGAGACCTCATCAGCACTTAGCGTCTGAAGATGATCATCGAACTAATTTTGATTCGCCAATGTAAAATTAATCCGTGGCGACTTTAACGGCCTCAATAATAAATATGTTGATCAGTAATAAGAGATTTATTGATGAATATTCAAGCAATGTACAACGTCTATTATCAGTTGAAGCCCCATGTGTAAAATTTACCAATAATGTTTTCAGCCCATATCCTGTGCAAATGCTATATCCCCTTGTCATCTGTTTCTGGTGTCCAGGCTTTCCTGTAAGGCCAGCACGAAATTATTACTTGACTTAACGTTCAGTGTTGTCCCCAAGTCCATTTATTGCCACTAGAGTCATTTCATGCGTTCGATGATGAAACCGCTTAAAATATCGTTCGCATTCGCCCATTCCAAGAAAACTGGAGAGATAATAAGTTACTATATCGACTGAAATAACGACCTTCCAATCATAATTAGTATTCCAAAGGCCTCCGTGTCCAAACTCAATACATGAATGTTCAACATCCTCAAGAAAGGGTTTTGGTGTCGGCTGCCATGGATTCTTTTGCTGGGCAAAATGAACAATAGATGAGATCGTAAAGCAAATTATCCAGTAATTCATCTACGACATCAGCATCGTCATGAAGAGACTCTGGACGATAACTTTTTCCAGATGGTAGCACAAATGGGTCAGATACGGACCCATTTGGATGAGAATCCATAGGATCCGGCCTCGTCACTCTAGAAAAACCAAACCGACACTGGATCGTTCCTACCAATTTAAAACTTTTTCTGAAAAATATCTATAGAATCTGTTAGGATTTGGAGCAAGAAATATTTTATGGTTGCTATGGATCCTCCCCACGTTCTCTCATAAATTTGATCCAGAAAAATAACCGATCAGAATCGACCATTGGACGACGTTCAATAACGATTTTAGCTCCCTGGTCATTCATTCTGTCATCGACCAGAACTTCGCCATCAATCCGGAACGTTGTCCAGATATGTGCTGCGCCATCCTTCCTAAATTCATCCTTAGCACCGCCGATATGTTCGTGTATTTATAAACCATAGGGTGTTTTTAGACTTTTTCCGGGTCCTACAGTTACTGTCAAAATCCAGCCTTGTAGTTGCCTTATGGGGCTTAAAATATATTATTTTGCAAACTCTTTCTGTTTCTATAGATCTTATTTGATCTCTCAGATTTTCTTGGGCAGCTTTTGATCTTGGGGAAGCTGGCCGAATGCCGGTAAGATAATACCTTTCCTTTAATTCCTTTGCTACACCCCACCTTGTCATTGTATATTTAACATAAAAATATTTCTTCTAATTGAAATTTTTATTTGTAAATATTATATAATATCACACTACAATAAACAATTGTATGTGGTTACTGAGTGTCACAACTCAAAAATGTAATAAGACGTACAGGGGCCATTTCATATGGCCTAAATAAGACAAGGAAAAACAGGACCAAAGGCTTGCTTATGATGTTCCTAAGGCGTTCGCGATAAACTGTAATTATTTAGTAATTGTAGGGGCCTTAATTGTTGCCCTCTGAGGTGGTATTACAAGAATGCGGAGGGATTAAGGAAACAAATGCCACCTGTAGAGGAGTATTTAGAGAAGAGGTGTAGTGAATCGAACTAAAATGTTCATGTAAAAATGTATAATTAAAGAAATTTTATTATATACTGTACGACCTCATCGACGAGTTAATCTCAAGTATTGATACACTTAAATCTAAAGGCTATCTGTTTAAAGCGATGCTCAGCGAAAATGGTATCAGAGAGAAGTTTGCTGAATTGAATAATGCGCGATATGATTCAGTTCGAGTTGATGAAAATATTAGACAATTCCATTCCACTATGTTGTGTTCCTTACATTTTTCAAACGAGGATAGCTATACTTAACTTAAGGACCCATATTCATCCCCATGGCCATACAATGTTTGTGATTACTCAGAGTTTAAGAGTGGAAAACATATCGCAGAATTTGTTAAGTTTGAAGATATTATCCAGCGTTTATTTGAAGCTAATGTTGCGTCAGAGAGTCTGCCTGACTGTCGTCTGCTAGATCCAAGACTTCTTCTTAATTGTGATCGAAATTAATTTTTAAACATCAAATGAGGCTGAATAATGTACCGTACTTTTTGTCTGGATCTGTACAGTGATCAATATCGGATTCATAATGCACCGCTAAAAATAGCAAGGAATGTCAATACTCATTCAGTTCAGTCTCGCTGACAAAATTGAACCTGAAAAGGCGCGATTTTCGCATGGTTTGTGTACCATCAGAAAAAATAATCAACGTGCTGGGTTTATTTTATCGGTTAGACTTTGACATTGGTCGTGGATCCCCCTCCTCTGCACAATCATATTTCAAATAGCTTCTGTGTGGAATGAAATCAGACTGTGTCTGTGTGCAAATAAAAAACCACAATGTATGACATTAGTCTGTGTGTCCAATCATAATGTACGGTTGGTAAGGTCCAAAATATATCATGTGATTGTTGGGGAGATCGAAGACTGAGGTCACTGGATGTGCAAAGGGGAGGGTCACTTGTTTTCCTTTCAAAGGTGATGTAACTTTATATATTAGATATAAGACAGGAATGTGGCCCAGTGCAAGCGCACCAGTCTGTAAAATAGACGGTCGCGGAGTAAAATCACACCATGAACTAAAAATGTATTTTTCTCTAGTAAGAGAAGTTAGGCTTGGCTGTGATGATGAAACATATATGAACTGAAAGTAAACTTGTCAGATGTATGATTTATATTAGTTGCTTCACCTAGACAAATGGATGGTCAAGTCGCTTGGATCAGCCACTGAACCTAGTAGGATGTCGTTTGACACCTAATTGTTTCTTTGGTGGGAGGAGGACTGTCAGTACAGATGCCTGTTGGCCCTAAAATAATATATGAAACGTCATCGACTGATGGGCAACATCCAGTAACCCAGTCACGACCATCTCTTTTTGCGATTATTAAAAACTACAGTTTTATTAGATAATGAATCAAGAAAATATTCATGCGATTATTTCTGCTATGGAACAATCACATCACGATGGTATACCACTCGTACATCAATTTGATCGTCAAAAATCAAAGATGATTTTGAAATATTGCAGGAGCGACGGGAGGGTACATACACATTATCGGCAGAATATCGAGTCATCGAATTATTGCAGCAAGCAATGAAAACGTCCCTCGCTCAAGTCATTGACGATAAAGCGATTGCTCAATTTGTTCTACTTGCAACCGCCGTAGAGAAACTTGGATTGGGGCTGCATAGAGAATGAGATGAAAAGGGTTATAGGTGCACATGTAAGAAACCTGAAGATTTTGGAAGAATTTGAGCAGTCCAATGGAAGGCAATCCAAATATAAACATTCCGATGCAAGACAATCCTCCACCGTGGCATCAATATCGGCCACAAAACATTCCCTATGGTCTTAACTCCTCCATGCTACCACCGAATAAAGACGTAAACCGAATGATAGTATTAAACAAATACGTTTTTTTTTCTGTTGGAATGCTGATGGCGAACCATTGATAGTCTGTCAAACTCAATTAATTCTTTACTACGGTGGACCAGTATATGTCCATCCTGATCAGTCAGACGAAATCACATTCGTGACAACGACGGATTATGACATCGTAAGTAAAGAGGTTAAGTAGGCAGCGACACGTTCAAATGACCAGGCGAGCCCTCTGGAGAAAAGTTATATAAAGAACATATTTTTGCTGGGCTTGGGATCTTTATCCTTTGGATCCTCTGAATGATGATCTGGGTCCGTTGGATTAGATGGATATACTGCAATCCCAAGGTCGTGCAGTATTTCCATCAGAAAAACTCGTTCATATTTGCCGATAAAAATGCAGTAAATTATAATACACCATTCTTATTATTAAAATCAAGACCAAGAGACACTTATGTTTCCTTTCTGGTAATTGTATCTTCTTTTGAAAATCAGAATGAAATTTCACATCACATCAGGGCCAACACAGTGGCTCAAACTAATTTTTCTTTTTCCATCCCTTCAATGCACAAGACTTTCCTCATTATCACTTTCTTCTTTACAACCCCTCTCCTCTTTCTCCTCTTGTTTCTGTTTATTTTTTCTTTTTCTTTTATTTTTTTATTTTTTTTTTTTAGTCTTTTTTTCTCTTTTTTTGGGCACTCTGAAGACCAGTGTCCTTTCTCCTGACAAATGATAACAGGTATTTTGACATTTGCCTCGCTTTATTGGACGAAGTGGGCATTCTGGAGACAAATGTCTGTTTACCTTACATATATAACGAACTTCATCAGCACTTATAAACTTGGGTATAACTCTCATCAAATCTCCGACCAGATGGATAAATTTTGTTGACACTTCCGCCTGTGAATTATGCTTTTGCATGATTCTTGGCAACTCTTTGACCAGCAGGCCGATCTGTGTTGGCTCTTCCATCTTGAGTGATTGAGAGTTGAATGAAAACCTTTAGTTAAGGCAATAGTCTTATATATAGGGTCCATTGCCTGTAAAATTCTAGTCATTTGTAATTTTGCAATCAAACTGAAACTATCGCAAGATTTCATTGAGAAAAGGAGAAGAAAGTAAGAGGCAACGGCGTGACATATCGCCTCGCACACGAGCTGTTTTATAGGCTCAAATCCATCCCAGCGATTTCGAAGACGGCATGCGCGAAGCTGAATCAACACCTTCCAGGTCTGCACCCAGATCAAGAGAGTCTACTAAAAGCCAAAGTCAGCCAGTAGCACCCGAAAAGTATTACCACGTTTGAGAGACGGAAAAGCGATCCTCCAGAAACTTTAGAACCACGGTTTACATTTACAAGGTGAAGTTTAAAGATTTCAGGTCCTAGGTACTGCTGGATAAATCAGAAGGGTTCATCACCAGTGTGTTGGATTCCTTGTTAGACGCAACGAAATGATAATGACAAGCCAAAGAAGACGACCACTTAAGACTCTCCATTTATCGTGACAGTTTCAAGTTGCCCATTCGGATCGAGTTTAGCAGCCCAGCAGAACTTACACATTCCCAAGTGTTCGATAAGATTCAACACGTTCAGCTATCCAACGATCAAAGTTAAATCACTGAATGTAAGGCTACACTTTACATGGCGCACGTCTCCCCTCCGAAATGGGGCAGACAACGCAGAAAAGTGTTATTGGTGGACATACTTTGAAGCACCAAGCTCATCGTCCTCCAAATTAATAACACCCAAGCCCGGATGTGTTTAATCCGAGCCATCGCCGTGGGACGACCGTATACCGACAAGAACGACACGACAAAGTGAAAAAAGACTTGGTGACGATTCGAAAATCGGACCGAGACAAACAATGAAGAGAAGCAGAACTCAAATTACAGCAAAGGTTACCCATCAAAAGAGATGATTTGCCGCATTCGTGAAATGAAAAACCCTGCAATACATGTTGGCTCCACGCTTCACGCTGAAAGTGCATCTTCAAGAGGTGCTGGGCCTTTGGTGTTTCGAGGCGTCGATTTCCCAGACGGAAAATACATTCACGTCTATCATCACGAAGAACATTTCGATGCCATTACCAGTATCATGTTTCAATGGCACTATCTTCCTTTAATGGGACCCACGTAATACCTTCATGAATATTCTACAAGGAAACCTTTGTGGTTTACCTCTGGATTTGAGAGGACGCATTTACAAAGAGTTCGTCAAGATACAAGTGAAACGCAAAGAGAAATTGCATCCTTGACATCAGCGATGTTTTAGCAACTGGTACCTGTATTTACATCTTCTCGGTGTATATATCGGTGTACACACAGGAACTATGACTTGTTTTGTTTTTGTAAAGTAATATAGAGCAAAATCAATTGCGATTGGAGAGATTTCGACACGACTTATTTCCTTTTTTCCTAGTTATAGCACTCGACAATCAATCGTACTTTATTGAACAGGTATCATTTCCGTTCCCAAACGGAGGTGGTATGATAAAGACTGATCGTTCCGGAATGGGGGTAATCTCCGGAACGGACGGTGTAAGTCGGTTTAATTCATATTGGTGTAGTCGCGTAATTCATGCCCTAACTGACTCCCTTTAATCCTATTTCTTATTCAGATTAAGAAAACTATCTTTTGTTAAGTCGCGTAATTCAGAATGGATAGTGAAAGTAGGTTTAAAGCAGTTTTTACATCGCTTCATTCAGTTTACTTTCTTTTTGACTGCACACCCTTTATGGCCATCCTTTTGAACATATTTTTATTCAAGTTTAAACAGAATGACGGACACATTAAAGAAATGGCACCATTTCGCTCAACGTTGTCGTTATTCGTTAAAATCGGACTTAAAAAAATCACACCCGACTATGAATATGCACACATTTTATAACTGAGCAGTAAATGTTTTGATATAAAATCTTGATACAATACTGATATTATCACATACACATTCATATGCAGCAATCAATATCCATGTGTTATTTGCTCTAGTGGATGTAAAACTGACGCTCTGTAATGCACAAATTGCAGATAATGGGTCCACAGTGATTGCATTCCCACGAGTGCAAAAGACTTGAGATCATGGTTTCGCGATAACTTGGAGTTTCTTTGCAAGAAGCGTTCTTTCAATTGGGAACGGACAAGCCTTACAAAGGAAATACCAATATATCTTCTCTCAATAGATAGATAAAGGTTATGATTAAAGTGCGAAGAGATAGCAAAAGTTACACAAAATTTGCGAAAGTTACGAAAATTTATGACACGAAAAATTACAAAAATTAATGAAAAGTTACAAAAAGTTGCAAAAAGCTGCAAAAAAGTAATGTAGGCCGAGAAAAGAAAAGTTTCCTTGAAATTATTATTTAAGCTTATTTATTATCAAACGCTATACTGCATCAAAACTTATAATAATTATTAGCATTGCGAAAGATTTCCTTCATTTGTTAATGCTTAATAAGAAAATTAGTTTCCACAACTGCTTTGAAAAGATAATATCGTAACCAAAATCCAAATTAGGGCCGCTAAAAGTTCCAATATTATTTTATTACAACAAGTAATATCAAGCGTTTTCGTAATTTTCATTTGCATCAGTGTATATTTTTCGCAACTGCAATAAAAACTTGATTATGGCTTCGAAAACTGAAGTATGAAGGGGTGCAGAAAATTCTTCTAAAATCTTTATTTTTTCGATTTTGTCAAACCTATATTTTGTATATTCAACGATTATCATTATTGTTTAGTTAAATACAAATTGGAGTTGTTGAAGAGATCCTTATTTGAATTCAGTGTTCAAACGTGCTCACAAATCTGTATTTCAGTTAATTGTAAGATAATTATTGCATTCACAAGTGTCCGTATGTTGCCTACTACTTAATGATTAATTTTGAGGTTGCAATAGAACAAACGTGTGAGAATCAAGCCAATGTATCCACCGAGGGCATTATAATATCGGTTTTGAATGAAGTCGTCAGATAAAAGAACCGATGTCAGCTCATTAAGGGTCACCTTACTTTTGCCAGACGTAGATAATGATTTCTTGTCCAGTACTGACCAAATTTTCTGTCAATCCAATTTAGGTGAATGAATGTAATTTCCTTCAAAGTATATATCCTTTCAAGCTTCTTCTTTCATTTTTTAAAATCAAAATATAGATTGAAACTATGGCAAGAGCATGTTGGGTCCTCTTCGCAGACGGTAAGTCATATTTGCGACAAGGACCCCATTTGCTAAACGAACCTATAAACGCTCATTATTAAAAAGATAGGTTAAATGATATGGAAAATGAGTTATTACACATTATAACTTTATTTGTGAAGCAGAAATACCGATTGCAACTGATAATAAAACTTAGTCGAGCTGTTTCGCATACGGGTAAGTCCTTTACTCGAAAAGGATATCATTCGCGAAAAGGATCTTTTGGGAAATACTTTATATACAAATAAATATATATTAAGTCCTATGTATAACGAGTTACTACACAATATCATTTAATTCGTGAAATAGACGTATTAACTGAAACTGAAATCAAAATCAAAATAATCGTTCAATAGATAATTTTAAACGAACGGCTCGCCATCGGAGATAACTTTTTGTAACTTTTCGCAACTTTTCACACTTTTCGTAACTTTTCGCATTTTAGTCATACCGGATAGATAAATAGATATCTTGATGAATGACATATTGTTTATCGTTATTATTCTGCAAATAAATATTTGATCGAATTTATTTGATTCCAAGATTATAATTAGATTCTATTCGTACCGCCTTTTACGTTGAAATGAATGTACACGTTTGCGGCATTTTTATAATTGTCATGTATCTCTCTATGTATCCATCTATACATTCTGTCCAATTGATACATTATTAATTTTATATTCTTTTCCATTCATTGACCTACTTATTTCAAAGCCCACTTCAGTCAAGAAAAAAATCAATAATCTTATTATTGTCTGTGCAAAACTACATTAGGATGACTAAAATATTTAAGTAATTGATTTAAGTCATAACCTTTGAATCATATTTATATGGTTCTTATTCTTTGTATTTGTTGTTGCTATTTAGGGAGATAGTACTCTTAGAAGTTCATGCTTTCTACGAAGTTCCCATTTGTAACTGCAATTGACATAGTTTCTTAAAATAAATTATTTTAAACTATGTGTAACTATATCTGGCCATTCTTGCCCTATGGGCGTACTTAATGCTATAATTTTCCTTTCTCGGTATATTCGTTAAAATCTTGTGAAATATTACACCGACCATAAGTGTTCATTGATACCAGTCACGTCCTGCACACGTTCTATTAAGATAACAATGTCGATCACATTGAAGAAAATGGCACCCGTCTGATCATCGTTGCCATTATTCGTTATTTGCTCATTTGAAGAAATCACACCCGAGTTTTGATTTTTTGAAGCGAAACAATGAAATTGATATTAAAGACATGTCTGTGTTTATATTTAAACAACATTGTAACAATATTTAAACAACATTGTAAACATATATTTCCAGACTGCAGAACGCTTTCCATTCGAAGGAAAAGAATGTTTTGACCAATGCTGCCAAGTCCGAAAGTAAATTCCTCATCACGTGCTAGAGTTTGATTCCAGAATCAGGGCGTATGTCTAACAACGGAGAGAAAGATACAGTTTCTGCGGAAATTTTATAAATGTATCATCCGGCAATTTTAAGGGAGCTTGTACCTATATCAGTAGATGATGATAGTAACTGTTTATAAAGAGTAGCTTCTAGAACACTCACTGGTTCAGAAAACTTTCACGCACTTTTCTGATACTACGAACTGCAATAGGACTGACTCTGAATCCTATTTATTATGATGAAAAGTCCAACAGTTTTGTAGTTTTGATCTGTGATAATCGTATTGTAGTTAGAGACTATTCAAAGCTTGTGAAAGATGCTTTGAGGCTGGTTTCTACTCAGAAATGGAGTACATTTATGCAATAGACGACTCAGTAGATGACTCATTAGATGACTCAATTGGTGGTATTTCTGTTAATTCTGACATGACGGCAAACCGCGTTAGTAAAGAGTCACATACTAATTTAATCAACGACGTAACTGACGTACAAAAGGAGGTACAAGACGGAAATGACACATACAAACAGCAGAAGGCAAATTATACCGGGGTAATTTCTTGACAGGAAAAGCTGTGGAGTTGTTAAAATCAGACTAAAGCGTAGAATGCATTCCATGTGGTTTGAAAGAAAATGTATACTTCATTGTGACTAATGCAAAAACATCGAAAAGAGATCGAATAATGGCAAAAGTTCCTTTTTGGACGACTGTGATATATGGGATACATTCGCTGGTGCATCCCCTAAATCCTAATATTTGCTGTCTGACAACGGGGATCTGACGATGATTACTTTTTTAGAAATGGGAAGTATTCTTTAGAAAGACAAGTCCAGTGGGAAACTGAGTATAGGCCTTTGGATCCACAACCTGCCAAAGATCAAATTGTCGTGATTCACAGGTACGATACTCGATTGAAAAAGGACAATATGTACAAAAAGGGGTCACATGGCTAGGGGAGGGGGCGGTCTTTCTAGTAATTTGTCACTGGTTGAATACGTAGGGAAATTTCCTGGTTTTACGCCGCATGGAAACTCACGACAGAAGACAGAATATTTGCAGACGCCTGGCTATTTTTTAAATGATATTACAGAAATGACTGAAAAAATGAATCCGCATCAAATATGAAATAAACTGACTTAAAAATATGATGAACTGTCCTAACCGACAGGACTTCAACAAAACAAAAATACCAAAAATCAAAAGACAGAGAAGCTCCAGGACACTCCAACAATATATCACATTAATTTATATGCAGTGATAACAACTGGATTAAAGAAACAAATATTAGGATTACAGATTTTAGTGGCAGTGCCATTCTATTACCATGTATTTGTTTCATGAGTGTAAGAGTGATTGATAATGTTGTATGGCTAGAACTTAATTTTAACTACAGTTAGTAGAACTTTTAAACTCGCCAGAAACTATTTGAACTACATATTCATGTGTAAAATAGAATTGTCAAGTTTGAATATGTTTAAAAAATTATTAAACAGAAATGGAGAAATGTATGTGATTTTAAAAGGAAAGCACAAGGTTCATTTTTAGGGGATTTGTGGCAATATACGGTACTAAAATTCTGTTGCTACCAAGGATCCGGCAGTCACAGGTCACGTGGTGTCAGCTCCAGGCTCCACATTCTGTTGTAGCCCTATATGCCTTATGATAACATTAGCATGAGGGGGCCCCGAGTGGCCGAGTGGTCTAAAGAGCTTACCGTTCCGGACCACTGCATCTCACCTCTGTCTGTGTGGGTTCGAGTCTCGGATTCGGCTAATGTGGTTATGTGAGAAAGCTTACCAGTAGCTTCTCGTGGGTCGGTGGTTCTTTCCGACGTTTTCCCGGGGTTCTTACTCCACCATTTATACTGTCCGCCATGTATAGCCTATCTTGTGCTGAAAATTGCGTTAAACCCAACAACAACAACAACAACAACAACAACATTAGCGTGAGAAACTAGTGTGCATGTGTTTTCTCTGTATCAGTCGGTTGTAGTCTAGCCATTAAAGTTAGACAGAACATTTGTTTTGTATCATTCACCAAAGCATAATGTACAGGAGGATACATGCTGGATACGAACCATTTAAATGTGAAATTTGTGATCACATTCTTCTGATCCGTAGTTATTTGAAAAGGCACTTGATATACACTGGAGATAAATCAATCAACTGTAACGATTGTGATTAAACTTAGAGGTACAGCACTGATTCAAGAAGCATATGAGAGTATAGATGCGATACAAATGTGAAGTTTATAAAAAAAAATTGTTTAGGATGGGAAGTAATTTGAAGATTCGCAAGAGGATGCATGCCAGCGATAAACTATTCAGCGGTCAAATTTGTGATAAAATGTTTACAAAAAATAGTCAGTTGAAAAAACACATGATTGTACATACTGGAGATAAACCATTTAAATGTACAGTGGGTAGTTTCATGTCGAGGCGCAATGGTGATTTAAAGATGCTCATGGGTTTGTGGGCATTTTATTTCACTCCAGACGAAGGCAGCGACGAGGGCTACTTCCATCCTATAAAATCCGGCCAACTTTATGTGGAACTTCAGTTTGGAGAAGTTCTACCCAACACGGTATGGGGAATTGGGCAATACCCTAGAAATCAACATTTTGATAGAAGTGAATCTTGACTATTTGAAGCTATGGAAGAAAACATACCATCTTTGGACTGTGGAGATTCTTTGGAGATTGGGGACGAAGATGTCTTTGAACCAAGACAAGAAGAAAATATTACAGAAGATACCCACAAAGAGAACATTATGATGTCAAGATAGCCAGAACTAGATGAATATTGAGTCTCCTCTTTTGCTAAGCATCTGGCTGAACAAATTAAAGCTTTGACCCACGAACATTGTTATGAATGTCAACACCATCATCTCAATAAGATTTAGCATGATAAATGTATGATGATGAGCAAAGAAGAAAAAATGGAATGGTATCTTGATGACACTTGGGGTCTCATCTTGGAAGAAGCAGTGTTTCATCAGTGGTATAAAGACTTGCGTGACTATTCCTCCACTCCCTCGACTTCTCTGGAGATCAAATGCATCGAAAATCTCTTTCCACAGAGTAAGGGGTTGAAGGGTAAAGTCATTTACTCGACAGACATTTTCAAGGAAAAAGTCAGGATTGAATTATTGTCTTATTTTGTCACTTTTGAAAGAAAAAGATAATGGATACCTGGGAACTTCATTGCCTTTTGACAAACAATTCGTACACAGCTTCTTGGAATCCCGTCGTGTGTGCAAAAGATGAACATTCTGATCGTAAACCTAGAGACAATCAAGCCTATGTCATCAACACCGACGACAAAAATCACAGTGTGGAGTGTTTTGATTCTCATGGATTGCCGCATTTGGAAGACGACATCATCGACTTTATGAGAAGAAATGCAAAGACGACTTGATTCAATAATGTCAGATTACAAGGCACAGATGCCATGCTACGTGTACAATATTGTGTATTTTGTCATCAAAGCAGTCTTGGATATCCGTTAGAAGATTTGTTGACGTATTTTGATAGTAACTATTCTAGAAGCTATGATATAGTAGAAAGATAGTTTTGTGATAGTTGTAGTTTGTGATAGTTATTTCATTTTCCTTAGCTAGGAAACGTAGTGTGCATCGATCGCCAAAAAAAGTAAATCAGTGAAAGTCGAGTGTGACTCCACAAATATGTGCATGTTAGAAAACAAATGTTGATTTATTTATTAAATTTTTGGGTTTTTTTGTCTTGGAAAATTTTCTTGTTATGAATAAAAATATCTTTTTGAAACATTGGTGTCTGTTTTTAAAATTGACACTGTATGAATAGATGTTCCTTCACCTTTCTATCCCTCTGAGCTATGTTTTAATTGGATTTGAAATGGAAGGGATGTTTTCCTTCACATATACACTTTAGGCATGCAAGAGGAAAAGATTCGTCAGTCTGTTCATCCATCATTGTTGTGTCTTGAATTGTTTTAACTTAGATAAATACTCACACTCGCACGCATTGACATCATAGAATGATGGGGAGAGGTGTTTGGATAGTGTGTGGGGGTGTTGGATTGTAATTGTGGTGTGAAGGACAGTATTTTTCCGGGGTGTTGAATAGTGTATGTGTGGGTGTTGGATGGTATAGTTGGTGTGGTGTGATGCAAAATATGTTTGTTTCCTTTCATCTCTTTCTCTTAACTCTAAACACACGACATGTTTAGATGATGTGTGGTAGGATGTGTTGGATGATATAGATGGAGTGATGAATAGCTTTTGTATGTGGAGTTTGTTGGCATATAAGGTATTTGAGAGTATGTTTGTGAGATTTCATCTCCTCCTCTTACAATCTAAGCTAACAGTGGACACTTGGGGTAGTTGGTGTATGGAATGTTTGATGGTATAGTTAGTGTGACTGATGGTATTATTTGTGATGTGATGAATAAAACTAAGTAACATAGGGAGTTTTGTGTGTGTCTGTTTGTGTATGTCTATGTGTTGTTTGAACCTATAAACCCTTATCTCTATAAACATAGCTACGTCATCCCTTGGGTGTATAGGGACAAGGGGTTATGGGACACGCATTTTAAATCTCGTTTAAACCTCAAGTGCCATTCCTATGTTAAATTCCCGTTTGGCAGTATCAACCTTTCTGCCCCATAAACACTTTTGACCCCATAAACATTTCTGTCCCAAAGTGTCATTTCCTTCTTAAACTCCCACTGTCCCCATACATACTTTTATCCCAATATAATCCTTCTGTCTCTCTCAACCCTTTTCTTCCTATCTACATTTTATGTAGCCTTTTCCATACCTATCAACCTATGCCCGATTGATCAGCCACTGTTACCATTTTCCCCTTCTGTCCAGTGCTGTGAATTCAACCATGTTAAGTTCCCCTTATGCCTTTAAGTGGCATTACCTTGTTAAATTCCCCTTTTGCCCTATATTTTTCCGACATTTTCTCTGTATAAACTCATATTGCCCTATTTCACCCTTCTCCCTTATTACTTGCAATAGGTTATTCAGTTCGTGATACTTTGTTATATCCTAAAGCCGCTGATGTTTCAGAATCAAATTGGGTTCTTTTGTGTATCGAAGGTACCATGGTATAAGTCACATCAGAGGCTGACGTAAAGCTGACTTTGCAAATTTGAGAAACAAGTCCATGAAGCTGCCCGCGAACCATTACCCGGAGATATATTAAGCCCAAAATTATCACCATTCAAACCACCTCGTATTAAGGAAGAAGCAGCAACCGGAGGTGGCCTTGCCACTCGCGGGTTAGCTCGTGATCGTAAAAAATTAAAACAAATAATATAATCCCGAAATCGCCGGCGATTCACGATAAACGTTGCCCCAAATGCCTCCTCGCTGATGTTGATAGACACGACAATCTGATTGGTTGAAGAAGATCCAGCAATAATTCTCATGAAATCATCGATGAGGCAGCTGCGATTTATCAGCGTTTATGCACGGGTGGTGTTACGTTTTGCTAACTAGCACAAAACATGGTTTGGTCTAACTACTTTAATGACTAGACTACAACTAATTTGAACAGTGAAAACACACGCACACTAGTTTCTCACGCTAATATTATCATAAGGCATATAGGGTTACAACTGAGTTTCTGGTGAGTTGTAAAAGTTCTACTAATTGTAGTTAAAATTAAGTTCTAGCCCTATGACATTCACAATCATTCTCACACTCATGAAAACAAATACATGGTGATATATTGGCATTGCCACTAAAATCTATAGTCCTAATATCTTTTCTTCAATCCAGTTGTCAGCACTGCATATGAACTGAGGTGATATAACAGATGTATTATTACGCCCTTAAATACTTCCAGTTCTAATGTTCACAAGACACAACTTTTGCAATTCAGAATAATTATCAAGTGCACATAACACAATCTCTATATCTTGCAGGTATTTTTATTAGACGTCCACTCTTTGTTCGAATCTCTTGTGTCTGGTTTGGCTTATTGATGATTAATGGCATCTTGTCATTCAGTTCAGTGACCTCCTTGTTAGTATCTTCATATGTATCATATATCTCTGGTAATTTCTCATTTGTTTGTAACAGATGTCTTCGGTTGCTCCTGTATAAAGCACCATCCTGGGTTTTCACATCATACGACCTTGGAGTGCTACTTTTTCTGACGACTACAGCTGGTTCCCAAAGATCTTGTCTTCTGATTCTAACTTTGTCTCCAGAAGTCAGATTTGGAAGCTCTTTAGCTGTTCTATCATACCGTTTCTTTTGCTGAATTTTCTTTTCACCCAGTTTCCACTTTAGGTTTATTTTTTTATAACTTACGGATGTAGCTGTATGTTGGTAGTAGGTAAACTCGATCGAAGTCTTCGACTCATCAGTATTTGTGCCTGAGATCGTATATCATCAATTGGTGTATTTCGATACTCCAAAATCGATAAATTTGGATTTTTCCATCTCTCTTTGCCTTATTGAGAATTCCTTTGACAGTTTCAACGGTTCTTTCTGCTAAACCAATAGACTGTGGATACTTGGGACTTGACGTAGTGTGTTTGAATCCCCAGGGTTATGCAAACTGACCATATTCTTTTGAGGAGAACTGTGGTCCATTATCACTCCTTACTTCTCGTGGTATTCTATGTCTTGCAAAAACTGACTTTGTGTGTGTGTGATTTCTGTGCTTGCTCGTGTATTTTCTAACTTGGCAACTTCAAAATATCTGGAGCAATAGTCTACTATCAAGACATAGTTGTAATTATTCCACATACATACATCTGTTCCAGCCATTTCCCATGGTGCAGTAGGTTGTGTAGATAACAATGGTTCTTTGTGATTTGACTTTCGGTATTCCTGGAAAGTAGAACAATTCGATACTGTGTCTGCAATCTGTGCATTCATGCCAGGCCAATACATAATGTCTCTTGCTCTTTGCTTTGTCTTCTCAATGCCCATATGATTTTTGTGCAACTCTTTTAGCATTTCTTTCTGAAGAGCATCTGTTATTACAATCTTCTATCCTTTTAGAACTAATCCGTCCATTTCTGAAAGTTCATCTCTGCAGTTCCAGAAATTTCTGATTTCAAATGGTACGAGATGTTTATCATTTGGCCATCCCCTTTGAATCATTTCTCGTAATTTGGTAATTTTATCATCACGTTTAGTTCCATTCTTTATTGCTTCTAACTGTGTATCTACAATCTGTATATTTGCCATGATGATGTGCACATAGCACTCAATTTCACTATTCATGTTCATCTCAGATGTGTTCATCTGTCTGTATGCTCTCGACAATGCATCTGCTACAATTAACTCTTTTCCTGGACAATACGTGAAATTAAAACTGTACTTCTGCAGTCTTAAAAGCATTCTCTGAAGTCTAGGCGGTGCGGCAGATAGAGATTTCTTGAGGATTGATTCCAGAGGTTTATGATCCGATTCAACTTGTACTTGACGAACATAAGTATATTGATTAAATCTTTCAAGACCAAATAACTCAGCAAGCAGTTGTTTTTCGATCTGTGCATACCTTGTTTCTGCATCTGTCAAAAACCTTGATACAAATTCTATGGGTTTGCTTGACTGTATTAACACTGCTCCAAGTCCTGATTTTGATGCATCACAACTAGCAACGACAAGCTTCTTAACATCAAAGTATTTCAACACAGGTTCTTTGCTTAGAATCTGTTTGAGCTGTTCAAATGCATGTTTCTGTGCAGTTTCCCAAACAAATTCATTGTCACTTTTCAAAAGTGTTCTGATTGGCTCTGTCACTGTAGACATATTTGGGATAAATTTCGTTAGGTAGTTGATGTACCAAGTAATCTTTCAGTTCCTTTCTTGTCCGTCGGAGCGGGCATGTCTGTGATTCCTATTATTTTTTCTTGGTCAGGTTTAATACCTGATGATATCAACATGTGTCCCACGTAGTACACGTCTGTTAGTCCAAATTGGCATTTTTCCAGATTCACTGTCCGATTTATTTCCTGGCATGTCTTTAAAACATTTTTCAGTTTTCCATCATGCTCTTCCTCTGAAGTTCCCCAAACAATTATGTCATCTATATCAGTCTCCACTCCAGGCAGGTCCTCAAAACACTGTGCCATGCGTTTCTGGAACACTTCTTGAGTAGATTTAATACCAAAAGGCATTCTTAGGTAGCAATATCTACTAAATGGGGTGTTAAATGTTGTCAGTAACTGGCTTTCCTCATCCAGGAGTATTTACCAGTAACCATGATTGGCATCTAGTTTGGAGAAAACCTTAGCTCCAGTCATCCTTGTGATTATATCTCCAATTGTAGGAAGTTGATAATGCTCTCGCTTGATAACTTGATTCAAATTTCTCGGATCTAGACAAATTCGTAGGTTTCTCGACTTGGGTTTTTGAACAACTACTAATGATCTGACCCATAATGTTGATTCGTCTACTTTCCGTATTATATTTTTCCATTCCATCTCTTTCAAAGTTAATTTAAGTGGATCTCGTAAAGCTGGAGGAACTGTCCTTGGTGGATTGATGACAGGTTTCACACTTTTGTCAATTGTGATATGATAGTTTTGTTTCAGGCATCCTAGACCTTTGAACACACTGGGAAATTCTTTCACTATTTGATTGTCCTTATTACTGTGAACATTGCAAACAACTTGTATTAATTGCAAATCTTGAGACGCTTTGAACCCAAGAATAGGCGGTTGGTTGATTTTTGTGACATAAAAATCAAGTTCTTGATTCATGCAGTTTAATTTGCGTTTCCTATGACAATTAGTTTGTCACCAGAGTAGCTTGTGAGGCAGGTCTTGGTTTTACTTCAACGTTGTCAATGTTCATTGTTTCAAAAATGGAATTTGGAATGATGTTTACTTGCGAGCCAGTATCAATTTTAAATTTGACATCAGTACCATGAAGAGTCAGAGTGACGTAGCATTTTTTGTCACTGATTTCAGTGTTTGCCTTTGTCACTGTTCCTAATAAAGATGTTTCTTCTTCTTCATTTGATAATTCTTGCATACCATGCACCGTTTTGTCTTGTAGCATTTCAGAAAATGATGCTGTTTTCGACACCTATAGAACGTTTTTCCATAGGCTGGACACTAACCTTTCGGATGTAATTTGCCACATTTACCACAGTTGAATAATCTGGAGTCTGATTTCATATATAACATTTCCGCTTTCTTTGGTTGTGTCATTTTTTTTTTCTTTTTTCTACCTTTTCACACCATGAACTTTTGATGTAGCTGCTTCATTTTACGTACTTTGAATCTGCTTTTTGGATCCTTCGTCTGCTCTGCAGACAGCCAGTGCTTTTTGTAATGTCAGTTGATCTTCTCGTAAAAGTCTTTCTTTTACTTTTTCAGAATTAGTCCCACAGACAACTCTATCTCTAATCATTTCATCCTGTAGATTTTTCTTTGCAATCAATTTAAGTTCAGTTATATATTGGTCAACGGTTTCATTCTTCTGTTGGGTTCTTGTATTCAATATGTGCCCTTCTACTGTGATGTTCTGCTTCGGATTGCAATAATCCTCAAACTTTTTGATCAGTGGATCAATATTCTCAGCTTCATTGGCCTCAAATGTAAATGTGTTGTAAATGTCTCTACCATGCTGACCAATAATGTGTAGGACAGCACTGAATTTTTCTTTGTCTTCTTTATCTGCAAGCGCAACATGTAAGTAAAACTGCATAGTCTGCTTCCACCTCCTCCAAGTTTCTGCTAGATGGTGGGAATTAAAGTCCATTTTTGGTGGCTGATTGAGTTTTTCCTTGATGTCACAATTAACACATTAACTTGTGTATCCAAATTTCAGTATCGTTATGGAGATATACTTCTTAATGATCTAAATCCAACATATTCTAAAATTTTCACTTCTGATACCATATTATGTTTTGCTAAATAGCACAAAACATGGTTTGGTCTAACTCCTTTAATGGCTAGATTACAACTGACTTCAATAGTGAAAACACACGCACACTAGTTTCTCACGCTACTGTTATCATAAGGCATATAGGGTTACAACTGAGTGAGAGCCTGGAGCTGACCTTAGGTCACCTGTAACTGTCAGACCATTTGTAGCAACAGAATGTTAATACCGTATATTACCACAGGTGGTGTTATGGACAGACACATCTATCGGGCGCTTATCGATGAAAATAGTGATGGATACAGCGATTGATGTGCAAGCACAATACAATTAGATCAGTGATAACAAAATAAAATGATTATTCACAATGCTCAAAGTGGACCCATGTTGGTCAAGTTTATAAATTCACGATTAGCAAAATCTACAATTATCTACGGAGATGCATTTGGCGATGTTGTTCAAGGTCTATTCAGAACATTAGAACCAACAGGATCTCGATGGCAAATCAATTAGAAATGAAAGCTTAGACATTGTTCAGGCCCAAACTATCGGCGCCGTTGGTGATGTTGCTGCTAAAGCATTTTCAGCGGAGACACACTCATACGATTAATACGAAGAAAACCACCACCAGTATAACTGCCCAGTACCGAAGTGAGACAAGTGTCAGTAAAATAATAAATCAAGCTGCAAATAAACGACTTAACGAATTAGTGGCGTGCCATCATCCAGTGGCCTGTGTCTGGCAAAACAGCAAGCTGCAAATGAACTGTTGAATTTAGTAGCGGGTGAAGATACCCGGAATGTAACTGCAACCTAATAGCTGGCAGTGGTCTGGCCGTCGCCGTTGCTAATCGACCAGTGATCATTCCATTAATTGATCAAATGTTGGCACATCATTTTAGACAACTAT
>JAECUM010002743.1:0-41654 GCA_016617855.1 Megalonaias nervosa | reverse complement strand
GCTGATACTTCTTCAGCATGGCTGCATCTGAGAGAACTTCATTCAAATGTGGTTTGTTTCTGATTGTCTTGGCTCTGGATGCAAACTAAAATAAAATAAAAGCAAACAATGTAGCTATCGGTACACTAATTGTAGAGAACTTTTCAATACATCTAATTAATGTGTCATATGTAACATGCACTAATAAACACCTTTTTCTCTATATTCATAACATGTTATTTTCAAATTTACCCATAAACTGACTTAAAACCAAGGATTTTACACACATGCTAGAATTAAAGATCCATGTTCAATACAGTTAAATAATGACATAAACATTTTCAACTCTGTGGACAATTACCTACAGCTAAACAATTTACATACATGTTGAGATCCAGGATTTATGGTCCCTACAGCTAAACATTTTACATAAATTATGGTCCCTGCAGCTAACATTTTGATTTTAGTAAATGATAATTTTTACAAATCTTACTACAAGCTATACCACAGCATTTTAAGAACAGCATGAATTGCTTTAAGAAAATGTTTTGCCTGTGTTAGAAAACAATTACATACAATTGTAATTTCCAACATTGTTCAAAAGGAATACCACAATTACATTAGGGACCAACACTTTAATGTTCTGAGATAGGAGACAGGCATGTGTATATTAAAGAAAATTTCCATCTGACTATAGCTTCCTCTTGCTCTGATTTACAGCCAAATAACATGTCCTTTTTATTTTAAAAAAAGAACATCTTGAGATAAAAGAAAAGAAAATATCTTGCTCAATAGAAAATTGTAGCTCCCCTTAAAAAAGATGAAATGGTCAGTACCTTACAGTAGATGAATTTGCTAGATGTTAGTTGTGTAAGTTGTAACCTAAAAACTGTAACTAGAGTTGATTCACTATACAATATAGATAACACCCTGCAAAAGACATTTTCCTGACATTAAAGAGCTTGTTAATTAAAATAGGAAGTGTTGATGACAAAACCTATAATTTACAGCTGATATAATAGGCAGTGAAACTTTCAGTCAACACCCAGGCAAGATATTTATCAGAGTGGGACAGTAAACATAAAACACAAGACTCAACAAACGAGAACATATTTAGTGAACTTGAGAAATTATGTAAAATTCAATCAGAAAACAACTGCTATCTTGAAAATCTTCGGATGATTATCAGTCTTACAAAGGAATATATGTCCTTAACAAATTAACATATACTAGAAAATCACTTTAAAAAAGACATTTTTGTTTTTAAAGCCAAAATTTATTTTTTGTAAATTTGGATTTGAACTGAATATCTTCTACAACATCCCATTTGGTAACCAATTTTGCATATGTGACACATGTCAATATGTGATTAAAGGATCATGAATATATTTATATTTGTAATATTTAAAATTAATTTGTGACAAATACAACTGTTTTGTCAAAAAAAAATATTTTTTTAAAAAATTATATTGTCATGTAAAACAAAATTATGCTGCTAATAGCATTAAATTCGTAATAAGATTACTCAGAAATTTCCATACCTTCCTAACTGAAGTATACTACCCATGTACCAGTGCAGTGAAAAAGTACATTAGTACATGCCACCAGAAAATATAACATGGTAAATGGATATACTGGTAATATGGCGCAGCTCTAATCTCCAGTGTTTCAGATCCCAAAAAATATTTAAATTTTTTTTTTCAAAAAACTTTGGGACAAAGAAAGTAATTCAAAACAAAATCAAAATCTTTAATCAGCAGTATTTCAATGTCAGCGAAGTTCAACTTGTCAGGAGTGCCTTGCATTATCAATTCACTGTGTACAAGATTAGACTGTTTCAGCAGACTGTCAAAAAATACTGAAGAATACTAAAGCCAATATTATAAAAGTCTAAGAAATATTGTTCCTTTATTCAAAATATAGACCCAATATAGCAAACTATAATGTGCTCTCCCATTTTCATATAGCCTGAACAATTAGCCAATCATGACTTTCACTATTATGAACCATTGACAAGGTGGCATGTGACGTCACATCATGTGCTATTTTTACAGTTCCAATGCTGACAGCTGAATGGGTTGATTCATATTCAGCAAGGTGAATGTAAATCACATTCAAGCAACCTAGTTTGAATCTCTCTCTCTCTCTCTCTCTCTCTCTCTCTCTCTCTCGCATGTAAGTGCACAATATCTTGAATGTGAAAGAACAGCTTTCAGAGACAAATATTGATGATAAAAATTAAATCATTTACCTAAATGGACAAGTAATGTAATAATAAGTTAAAATAGGATAAATAAAATTTCAAATGCCAGATGTACATAAGGGCCAATGTTAAGCAATGTTAGTAATCTAACAAACCAAGATTTGAGGGGGGTTGGGGTGGAATACATTCAGTATATACATTTATTATTTAAATAGGGAATCAACATTGTGATTTATTAGGGAAAAACCATCTTAAAACATCATAACATGGATTAAAACAGAAGGATTCAAATGATTTTCAACATTTAATTAAATGCTATTAGAAACAAAAGTTTAAGCAAACCCACTTTATCTATTTATCATTTTTTTTGAGCAACTAATTTGTCTTTATCAGGGAAACAATTTAAATATGGAACGTCTTGGCACAACTGATACAGTGTTGCACTTTTGTCAGGGGCCCCCGAGTGGCCGAGTGATCTAAAACGCTCAAATTTTTGGATCACTGCTGTCTCACCTCTGTCTGCGTGGGTTTGAGTCTTCGGCTCAGCCAATGTGGGTATGTGAGAAAGCTTGCCAGTAGCTTCTCGTGGGTTGGTGGCTCTTTCCAGGGTTTTCCCAGGTTCTTATTCCATTTATAGTGGCCACCATGTATAGCCTATCTTATGCTAAAACACAACCTACAACAACAACAACACTTTTTGTCCCATGTCCCCTAAATCTCAATCCTAGGCAGACTTTTCATCAGAAAAAATTTTGAAATATGCCTCCAACTTTTCATTAGTGGCTGTCAACCCATGTCTCTGTCGGCATTAGCAAATATTAATTATATATAATTTATTTTCAGACATTTTTCCACAACATATTCAAGCAAAAGTATGGTTGGTAATCCTAAAATAACACCTACTGACAGTGTTTTATGGCGTGTATATATAAATATACAGACCTGCCAACCCCAACGAGTCTGCCTCAGTAAGGCAGCTGATTTTTCTCCGTAAGATTGACCAGTTTTCAGTAAGGTGTAACAAAATATCAATAACTGCTATTGTAAAGCTGGAAAACATAATTAAAAGTTTGATGCAGCAGCGATAACATTATGTTCAACTGAAAAGTTTGTACAGTACGCGTAGACCTTATTTACCAGTTTGTACATTTGCACAAACTTTAGTTCCAAATACTATGCAACTCAATGGCTTGTTGCTATCTCTCAACTTGACATATTTCTTGGAAATTCTTTTTCCATTTCATATGACGATGGCAATCATATCTCCCGCCACAAGACATACTCAAATTGGCATGTATGTCCAATAAATGTAATTGTGTCCTTTCCAGCTTTTATTCACAAGAATCTGAATATTCCTTTCTATTCTTCTGTGTTGATTATTAACACTTTTCTAGAGACTTATTTTCCCTTTCATCTTAAACATGCATCACTTTCGGGATGCCATGTTTAAAAACTTCTATAATCAACAGTTTGATCATGCAGATGCTTAGCATGAACAAATAGGTGCAGTTGAAAGCATCTGGGGTGCTGCTGTAAAGTTTGTCTGGTTCCCTATCTAATTTCACTAATTCTAATATGAAACCCGGATCCAAATAAAACACAGATGAACCAATTATCCGGATTTTTCAGCAACAATCATTTTTCTGTAGTTTTTGCTTGTATGCCATAAGTCTGTATTTTAAGGGTAATTTTTGTAAGACTTATGGCAAAATCGTAAGAGTTGGCAGGTCTATATATATATATATATATATATATATATATATATATATATATATATATATATATATATATATATATATTTCATTTTTCAAATACTAGGTGCTGCATTAAATGAAACACCTTCCTGTCACTTAAAGAAAATTGTGAGTCAAAATAAGAGTCAAAATAAAAACACTGACAACTCCAAAAACTTTAGGAGGCATTTAATTACTCACAAAAGATGAAGGGTTTTTGAAAACTTCAGGAAAACATGGTAGTGTATTCTTAACATCATTTATCTATGGAACTAATCATTCAAACTAAATCAATATTTCCCAATTAAAAGCAGATGATCAATTACTCACCATTTTACCTGATTAGCAGATGATA
The DNA here is from genome assembly GCA_016617855.1 of Megalonaias nervosa. Lineage (NCBI taxonomy): Eukaryota > Metazoa > Mollusca > Bivalvia > Unionida > Unionidae > Megalonaias > Megalonaias nervosa. Next base: position 37,384 of record JAECUM010002743.1, on the reverse strand, counting down.
CAGATATTAGTTTATTTTCAATGCCCACCTTTAATGTGCTGTGAGATTCCTCTATTGAGGCAGGGGTGATGGTACACAAAATGGCTGTCTTTGAGTTTCCACCAAGAGCATTTTGTAAGATCCTGGTCAGCTTTGAGTCACGATAAGATACATGTGTTGTGCTGTGGGGTAAAAAGAATAATTGCTTTCCAATCTGTTCATGGGTCACCATTGTATGCACATATATACATGCACCTTAAATACAACATTAATATGGTTCTGCTCAACAGTTTCGTACTTTACAGGGTTTGATTTTTAACAAAGAAGAATTACCTGGGTTTTCATCAATGGTTATCCTAGTTGTTAAAAAAAGACCTTGTATACCTTAGGTATTGTTACAATAACTTTCCATTCCCATTATTTTGGTGAAAGAATGATGAGTGTAACTTGAGTCAGAGATGATACAACTTGGCCTAACTTCAGATATATACCTTTCAAAAGACTGCTAGCTCTGCTTGATCATTTTCACTTCCTGGACTTAAAGGTCAATTGGAAACCTATTTTTATTTTTTGACATTTTATAATTCATTTATTGCACTTTCACAATAACATTGTCTACTGTGAAAATTTATTTGTCCTATTTTAACAACTGCAAAAGTTACATTTTGGACTAGTTAAAGTACATTTCTTGAACACAAGAAATCAACTTCTTTGATAACTGTCTGCTTTAGGTAACATGTAGTTTCTCTAATAGCACATGTCAAACATTTTTACAGTACATGACAGCAGCATTGTGGTATGCAAACATTCTCTCCATTGTGCTTGTTGCAAATGCACACAATTTCACCTTATATCTGTCCCAGTTTCAAAAGTATGTAATAACTGTACAGCAAAACGATAAGGATCAAACAAGTGTTATTATTATAGGATTTCATTATGGCTGTAGAGCTGAAACATTTAAGTTGCAAGCATCTGAACTCCATTTGAATAATTATCATGCACTTGTTCTACAGCTGCACATAAGCACCACCTCCCACCCCTAATGTGATGAAAAGTGAGCTATTTTAAAGACACATTTCATTTTGTCAACATAGTAAACACCATAAGACTGGAAAATACTTAACACAATTATTACTGATATGTCACTGATAGATATTAATTTGAACAGGGATGGAACAGATCAGATTCAGAGGCCAAAGGTCAGAGGGGTTAAGAGGGCTGATAATTATTTTAACATTAGCAAACAGAATCAAACAAATCTGATTAGTCATAATATTTTCCTTAATTTTATTACAAATGAATTAAGAAATTTTTTTGCTATATTCTTCTTTTACTTAATCCAATAGTTTTAAATTTTAAGATGATTTTAATTCTGTTTTCTAAGACTTTTAATATCCCTATATTAAGGACTTTGTTTTTGTTGGTTTCAATAGCAGTCAACACATTATTGACAAAAACATGCCAAGGAAATGAAAACTAAGCACATTTCCCAAGGACACACTGAGGCAGCCAACCTGGACTAGCCTGGGTGGGTATCCAACTAACAACCATTGGTTTACAAGTCTGCTGCTCTACCAGCTGAGCTACTCAATGCAGCTTCCCTATGATTAAAGCTATTTCACACATAATACTGCCACAAGGCATATTGTATAAGAGCAAAACTGACATAATTAGCTTATTTTCATGCATGGCATCAGTATTAATGTACCATTTTTTTTTTAAAATCATACATGATGATATGAAATAGACAACAGCAATTCCTCAAAGATTATCCTGGTGTCTATTCAGTAAGCAGAGTGTAAGAAAAAGGATCACTTACTGGTCCAAAATCTATGCTCGATTTGAAAAATAAGGAAAAGACCTACTTGCCTGTGACTACAGATTAGATCCACTCATACGTCCCACATATTTTTTAAATTCAAAGCTAAAGATTAAATCCATATGTGTAATGCAGACAGAACGATGACAACTGTATATAACTAGGCTTAGCCCCAGTTATGTAGATCAGGGTTATACAGTATCTTTCATAAAACGCCAAAATACTAATTCATTTTTTTTTAAAGTACATGTACACATTAAAAAGTTTTTAAAAGAATGTTTAAATAGAAAGGGGATATGTAATAAATACAAAACCGCGTATGTGTTTTGTTCCAAATCGAGGAAAAGAACTTGTTTAATATCACATAGGAACATATGTCTTTGCCAAATGGCCTCAACATTTTTGTGCCTTATCAAACTCATTCTTTCCGTACACTTGGAACAAAACACATATGTAGTTTTGTCTATGACTTTCATAGACAGAAACATGCTTAGAAATAATGATTTTGCATGCGTTAAAATAACTACTTTCCACTGAATATTATAGGTCTTTCAGGATGTTTGTGCAGTTTCCATGATATATGTGATTTAGTCAATTGGACATGGAGCCAACCAAGTAACTGAACATATGCAGAACTTTATACAGTGAGTCACTGAAGAATTTCACAACTTCTGAGAATTCCAGTAATCTAACTCACACTAAATTCACAAATCGTTAAATTAGAATTTTTTTATGTATTCTTATAATTTAACTCTACACACTAAATTCACAATTAGTTAAATTCAATTTTTTAAGATATTCTTATAATTTAACTCTACACACTAAATTCATGATTAGTTAAATTAAAATTTTTAATGTATACTTGTAATTTAACTCTACACACTAAATTCATGATTAGTTAAATTAAAATTTTTCATGTATACTTATAATTTAACTCAACACACTAAATTCAAGATAAGTTAAATTAAAATTTTAGTGTATCTTTTTCTGCAACTAAACTAGATAATTTTTTTGGGAAAATTCACAGTTTATACTCCGATTCTGACCAATCTTTGTAAAAGTGCCCTGGGCCTTCTTCAGTCAGGAACAAAGCTATTTTTAGTCCCAACTTTTCCCAGTATCCTGAGAATGCTAGAAGCAGACCCACCTCTCATCCCCACTGAGTTTGTGTATGACCTGGCCCAAGGTGAGTAAGCTTTTGTTAATAGCACATCCTTCTCTGAATCTCACACCCGTGTTTTCTGCTGCTTTCTCTGACCCAGCCAAATCTACAAAGTTCTGAAATGCAACACATACAACACTATTAGAACAATTTAATTAGGTGGTGTAAAAGACAGATATGCATTACAATCTATGATCCTAATATTCTTTAGGTCAACTCTGAAAACTCACTGTCGTCCATGTTTTAGTATTAGTTTCAATAGGTTTCAAGACAGTCATTCATATTCAAAATACTCTTAAGTAGAACACAACCCTTCTAACTTAAACAAGGAAAAGAATGTGAACAAATGGGCACTTTATTTAAACCCAACAGCAGAAACAACATATTAACTTACAAACCATTTCTGTCTGGCTAATACAGTGAATTCCATCAAAACTCATAAATACTTGGAACCAAATTTATTTTTCACTTTACTGAGGGTTTCCCAGATGTGAAAAAATGTCTTTTTATAAGTGACTTGAGAGATAACATAATTAAAAAATGTGTGTGTGTGTGTGTGTGTGTGTGTGTGAACATTTAATGAAACTTTAAGTGAACAATCTATGTTCCTTCAAAAAATAACATCTGGTCATGTGAATAAATACAGTCGTCCTAGATAGAAATACAGCCCTTGTCTCAAGAAACGATTAAGGAACCAGATATTTTTATAACTTTATTAAAAGTCCATAATGAGTTATAATATGTAACTTTATTATAAGTCCATTATGAGTTATAATATGTAACTGTATTAGAAGTCCATTATGAGTTATAATATGTAACTTTATTAGAAGTCCATTATGAGTTATAATATGTAATATTCCAATACTCCATGTTATTCATAACATCCAATTTTGTCCCCTAGTTTCTTCAATGCAGATTTTGTGTTTTGACTCTATGGTCTTAAACTAAGTAACAGAAAACAGCGAACACCAACAAGTATGTAAAATTCAACAAATAATTTATTTCCCAACAATACAAAGTGAAAATTTAAAAAAGAACTTACAGTATTATGAATTAAATCCCAAATAGTCCTAAAAGTGTATCACAAGTCCAAATGCAAAATTTTCCAATTGAATTCCAGCGGTATTCCAAATAAGTTCCAATAATGAACGTGTTGATCTGCCTGTAGTATCAGATGTGCTAATGTGTCCGTGTCCTGGATTGGGGTGATGTGCTAATAGTCTTTTGATTCGTCACAATAATATAATCCCAAAATGTTCTTGTCTGAATTCAGCATAATTCTAAATTAATAGTTCTAGCCAAAGAATATTATTGATGAGCACTTTGTATTCCAGCGAATAATAATTTGAATACATAAATCCACCCAAATGAAAGCCTGAACACAACAATAACACTGATTCTGCTTCAAGATGTTAAGGCAAGAATGAGTAATTCTTAGATAAACAAGATTATATACCCATTTACTTGACCTAGGTCGCAATTACCATTTTCTGGAAATACTCAGTCACTTAATGGAAACTTCCATTCTAGAAGTTTCTAGGGTCAGAATCAAGAGTATCTTTTAACTCAAATTCTGGTAAACATGTTTACATTAACAATGATTTGAATATTTATTCCACAATAATAGAGAAAATTTTAGTAATGTATTCTTCTGTTTACAATGCAAACGTCCCTGGTGAATTTTGGACAAGGTCAGGTAGTAAATACAAATGTATATAACACATAATCATTAAAAAAGCTAACAAATAATATAAATTAAATATACATAATATATGACAAAGATTTATACTCTTTCATTTAATTTTATCCTATAAGGATAGTTCAAATCTACAATATTTAGCTAGTTGTTCTGACATCTTGACATTCAAGTGAAGACAAATGGCAGTTATGGCTGCTTAAATATATATGACTTTTATCCTTTGAAAATTAATTGAGTGAATCCAACTTTTAAAATACTGTTTTGTGAGCCTCTGTTTACAAAGCATTAAAAGCAAGGCTGCATGCCATTAAAAAGAATCAGTCACAATTAGATAATAAGACAATAAACATAATCTTTCTTAAATAGCTCATCCATGGGCATCTGGTCATTAATAATGCACCTTAAATGCTAACTCTTTTTTGTGGTGCAGTGCAGATTTCGCAGATGAACCTGTCAGCCCTACTCTGTGTGCATGTCAAGTATTGTTTTAACCTCAAGTGCCCTTTGGACATGTTCTCAGCAATAACCCAATTACAGACTCCAGATTATGATAAGCTTGATTACCAAAACGAAAAATCAACCATGCGTAATAATCATAATTCCTGCCATCACTTAGCAACAATTTATTACTGGCTAGTGTGAGATTTTATCTTCACTTGAACAAGCATTTTGACTTCCTCACATTGATCAGAGTGTTTCAAAAAAGAGCAATTATCCAGGGTAGATACACCAGAAATAGACCTGTACTCAGAATAACCATATTCTCATTAGCTACCATTATATACACCTACCTACCTACCCACCCACCTACCTACCTTCCTATGATTGTGGGCTTGGTCAAGATAATATGAAATATGGCAGTGAAAGGACAGACAAAAGAGAAATAATAGGAATGGTAGAAATAAGAGTGTCAATCTACATTTTTATCCCTTCATACTCAGACCCATACCTCTACCATGGTGGCAATGAGACAAATGTACCTCAACTGGCACAGCCATGAGACTAACCAAGTCTTACAGCTGATGACTGCATTTGAAAGCGATGATGAAAAGCTCCTGCTTGTGAGATACCAAGTCAGGAGCTTCTGCAACTGTCACTGGTAATTTATTCCATATCCCTATGGTTTGGGGAAAGGAGCTGTACTTGAAGAAGTTCATCATTGCAGACATCTATCTTAATTTTTGTGTGATTTGCCTTGGTTTGACAAGATCAGAGATTTCCCCCAGTAGACTCTAAGGATTGCTATATTTATCTGGGTAGAGCTAGTTGGTTCGGATCTTCTTGTAGGATCTTGCAGTACTTGGGGGCATCGATTTCCTGGTAGACTAAACAATCATCTGCAAATAGTCGTGTTGGATTTAACACTTGATTGTATATTATTGATGAGCACTAGAATGAGGATGGGATCCAAAGCACTCCCTTAAGGTACTCCGCTACAACCAGTGCTGGGTGTGAAGTTGATCGATCTACAATAATTCTCCGAGATCTGTCAGTCAGAAAATCTCTGATCCATTTTAAAGCATTACCCCTAATGCCATAATGGTCCAACATACAAAGGAGTCTTTCATGAATGACACTGTCAAAAGCCTTAATAAAGTCAAGAACCAATAGGTCATAATACTTCCCTGTCTAAGGATTTGGGAAGCTCATACAAGGGTTAAGAGTTGTGTTTCAGCTTCATCGGGCACCGAAACCATGTTAGTCTTCTGTTAGGATGCTGAAGTGATCTAGATGATGTTGCTGACTGATGTATTGAAGCATTTTACAGCAGATACATGTGAAGGAGACAGGCTGACTGTTGCTGGCCTTTTTTTCTCCATCTCTTTTAAGATAGCCATGACACTTGCTGTCTTCCACACATCAGGGATTGATCTGGAACCTGTTAAGGGTCACTTTTGGTAAATATGTCTCAAATATGATGCTTGATCAGGCCGGGGCCATTTCTTCCATGGCAAGAGGGAGCTTAATTGAATTTTAAAGCCACACGCTACTACGTGTAGGCTCGTACAAATGTAGCAAAAGAAAAGAGTGAAGTCAACAAGCTTTGTAAATTTTAACAAAATAATTTATTTCCCTAGAAAACAAGGTAAAATATGAAATAGGACTTACAGTTTATGAATATAATCCAAATATGAATCCTAGAATTGAAAAATTTAAGTCCTATCACTAAACAGTTCTAATTGAATCCAGGTTCGAATCTCAATGAAATTCCAATATGGAAGGCGATGACGCCAGATGAGGTCGTTGTACTGATGGCAACAATTCCTCGTTGAAACACAATTTATAATGTTCTGTTTAGAATTCCAGAATAAATTTCCACTGAATGCCTTTTTCCCAGAATTTTCATAAAGAAAAGCACTTGTGTTGTTTTCTAGAGAATTTAAATTATTAAATCCAAAAAAATAGAAAAACTCTGAGAATGAGTATTAAAACCCTCAATTTTAGATCACATGGTGGCCCACGTGGTCACCCAGATGAAACATTGCAATAAAAGCGCACAGACGATAGACACGTACGCCTGGAAAGAACTTAACGAATCTTACTATAAGATTTAATAAAAAAGTTTTTTACAAATTAGAGCTATCACGCAAGCAGAATATGACCTTGGTAATAGCCAATCGTTTTAATTCAATGTTTACAAAATCTATGAACCAAAGTGAGCTAAAAATAGTGCTTAAGTCATACTTTTACGTTCTAATCAGACTGATATTTTTTCAAAAATATCAAATCCCATGAAAATAATCATTACAATAAAATGTAATGAAACAAAAAATAAAATAAAAATGAATTTAAAAACTAACACACAAGTAATTAAATTACATATACGTAACAACGCTACGATGTAAAATAAGCAGATAAAACCAAGTTGTGAGCCAAATCCAGCCGACAGGCTGAAGTTTTCCCACTGCTGTACATAATTCTTCAGGATCGTTGCTGGAATCATGTCTGGTCTTACATGGAAAAGGATCTCCATGTGGGTTATGCAGGTCACTCCTGCCCTCTCATGTGAAAACAGACTAGTACTGTCAGTTCAGCATGCTGGTCTTGTCAGATGTCACTGAATATAGTTCCTTGCTCCTTGAGGAAGGCCACACCACACCTGTCTCTCTGTATGGACTTAATATAGTTCAATGTAACTCTAAAGTGTCAATATGTTAAATTCAAGAGTGCAGCAGTTTTTTTTATTAAGGTAGAGGGTCAAAACAATTCATTTGCTGGATGGTGGGAAAAGTAGTTATGCCATTGCGCAGAAATGTCAGTCACCTTTTGTGCCTGTCAATTAAAGCTATCTCTGAAAAAAAAAGTTCATCTTAAAGATGAGATACAAGTCACATCCCTTTTCATTAGGGTTGGGGATTATTCAATATTTAAAACTTTGTAAAAACAAATTATAGCCATATATGATTTCTCTTGATTTCCCACTCATCAAAGACTACTCACATAAACTATCTTTTGATCTCAGCAAGCTGAGCTAATGGTTTATACAGATATTATATTTAAAGAGTGAAGAGCCGTTTCCAAGTGAAACTTGTACAAGTTGGCCAACAAAAGAATCATATGTAATAGTGTACACAAAGACACCCATATGCTACATACATTCACCAATAGTGTACACAAAGACACTCATATGCTACATACATTCACCAATAGTGTACACAAAGACACTCTTGCACAAAAGGAATCCAGGTGTTATTAAACTTATTAAACTGTATGTTGTTTTTGGTTTGTTTTTTTAAAATGTAATATTGTTTCCTTTACTTAAAAATAAGAGAAAAAATAATGAATGTGTAAAACAGCTTTTACAAAAATAATTAAATATAACCAACAAAAATCACATACCAAATGTCAACCAAAAGGTCCGCTTTATCTCAAACTCATCATTTCTGTTATTTATTTTGGCTACTTAACTTTCCAGCATTTAATATGATATAAAAAAATTTATAACAGGTGAGATGTTATTTTTATCTGTCTATAACCCATTTTGCATTAAAATTATGAAGTTATTGAGCATATCGAAACTGTTATTTCCAACAAACATATCTTTTCCTGTAATTCTAAAATTCGCATGTTAAGGTCAAGGGCCATTCCATGAATAATTTCCAAATGTTTTATGCAATAAATGCTCATTATGTTCATAGAGCTCCTCATTAGCACCCTGTATTCTCACAAACCAGGGGAGACAATCCTCTACACTCCTTTATCACCCATGGCTGCCTGTGAAGAGATCTCCTCATTCTACATCAATATGCAAAAACATTCTTAACCAATCAGTCAGCAAGAGTAAACTCTTCTCATCAATGTGACCCATGATGACCATTCATGCTGTTTGAATGAGCTAATCAAAGTTTCAATCCTAAACACGATCGATGGAACAACAACTTTCATTTATGTGTTGGAGACTGTTACATTGCCTTATTGATGATGTATTTTTGTTTACGTAAATTCATGGAAAATTAGAAAATCTCTAAACAGGCTACCAAGGGTCATAAAGGACTGTAGCAGAACATCTCCCATGGCTTATGACGATGCTTATCCTGAGGAGTGACATTTTGTCGAAAACAACATGAGAACTATCATAGTTTAAACAAAGTGGTCAAGAGTTTCCAAATTACTTTGATATTCCTTTAGCATAATTTTTATTAAAAAATCTTTCTTTTGATTTAATATAACTTTTTGATCTATTATTCTTGTTCCATCTTTCGTAATTAATTCTTGAAATTGCTTTGATATGTAATTTCTCTTTTGAAGATTAAGAAAATGTTCCGAATATTTTTCACCAAACTAGTACCAACTTGCTATTTATCTAAATCTTTTACCTGTTCTAGTTTGTATATTTTTTTAAATCTGCTTGTATTCTGTTTAGTTCTTCCATAATAATGGCTTCAATATTTTGATTAAATTGGACTATGAAAATATATATTTCTGCTTCAATTTTTATATTTTGTTTCTTTTGATCTCTATAAGCTTGTGAATACCTGATTGATTCTGATCTTATAATCATTTTAAGAATTCAAAACATAAATAATTACATAGTAGATTCACCTGAAATGAGTTTTTCTAATCACCATCACAACAGTATTTTTTTTTACTATGTTGGCTATATATTTTTTGGCTAAATGAATCTATTCGTTTTATTTTAATAACTTGGAATTAAATTTCCAATACTCTGACCTTTAGGTAATTAAGATATTGACAATTTTAATGTTATTGTTGAATTATCTGTTTTACAGCCTGGAATAATAAATGAGTCTATAAAATTTACCACTATGTCCTCAGTGATTAAAAATTTGTCAAATTCCATTTCATGGAGTTTGCCTGTCACTAAGTAAATCAGGATCAGGGCTGGGACAAGCTATGTGCAAACAGTGCGCTTGCAAAGACTGCCATTTTCAGTGGGGTGCCAAACTGGAGAAGAAAATGTGCAGAAAAATCAGACAAGGGAGTTAAAATGAAACAAAACCTTTGTTTTCTTCTTCATTATGAAAATCTTTACGAGCTTTTTTATCATCAAATATTTTAATATCTTAATGATTGGGGATGGGTGTGGTACCAAATGCCTGTTTCACACTGGGTGCCATATTGCCTTGCACTTGCCATGGTCAGGGTTGACAGTTCATTATTTAACTCTGTTCTTTAAAGTCAGAAAGTATGGCATTATATAATGCAAACAGGAGAAAGATGTGTAAACCTCTATTGTGTCCATCTATCAATCTGTGTACACTGTTCAGGACTTTATATTTCTGTCTACTACAGCCCATGTCTTTTTAATCTATTAAAATTGTTTTCATAATAGTTTTTTTAAAATACTGAGGCTTTGGAGGAATTCACCCATATAACCTGTTTACAAATATGCAAAGCATGGGGATGATAAACCATGGTACACAGGAGAATAGTACACACCGACCTATATAGACATATCTGAACATGGCAGAGAAAAATCATGTAAACAGTCATACTATACATGACACTGACTTCTGTGTGCCAAAGAATCTAGCATGTGATTTCCTCTTCAAAAAAAATTCAGAAAAATTATACAACTAATATGAAAGTTATATGATAAATATTTTGGCATTAAACACAATTACATGCACATCTAAAAATTATCTGAAACATTCTACAAAGATTTCTACCAATTAATGGCACTGTTATTCTGAAAAAGTCACTTTTCTCTCATAGAATATACATAACTGCAATTAAAAGTTTACACAACCTTTTTGGTACAAAGTTCTATACATTCAAAATCCAGAATCGGTTTAGGAAAATTATTTCACATTTGGTTTGGGTTTGATTGTTTCACAGATGTCATCAAAAAGGCCAAATTTGAACCTTTTACCCATTTTTGTTTTGGTGCCCACACTGCAGTTGAAGTACGATGCAGATGGGAAGTTGATCTATTTATGAATCCCATATCTTGCTCAGTGACAGATTCCACAATTATGTTTATTCCTAAAATTCTTTTTCTTCCTGGCAATGTTTAATTTGGTAACTTGCATGATACATTTATTTACAGTATTAGAGAAAAAGAAAACTCCATGGGATTAAATAAAGTTAAAAAAGGCATAAAAATTGTTTAAAAAATCTGTAAATAAAAACAGAAAACTTTCAGTGTGAAGGACGAAATTTACCTAGCATTAGCTTAATATTCCTATGATGTAAAAAGCTAATAAGTACATGAAACTAATTCTGAACTTATTATTAATACATCCCCTATGCAGTACAATGATTTTACTATAACACTTGAGAAATATCACATATACATGACAAATTATAATTTATTGACAGTCAGAATAATGTTTGTTGAAATTTGAAGTGCCATTTCAGAAAGGTACAACTGAAATAGGAATGCTGCATACAACTCTTACCAAGTGTGACACCATCACAGCCTCTTCATCTGGATTGTGTCTGCTTCGGCTCTCAATTATCTGCAAGTCAAATGTATAACTAGTACTGGGTGTATTCTACGATGCAAAATTGCAAGATTCATGCTGATTTAGAAAAATCTTGCACTCCCTACATTAACAAAATGCATAAAAATGACCCATCACATTTGAAAGCCCTTTTTCTGTTTTACTTAGGCTTTCTTAATCTCCCCTTTATTTATACAGTTCCTCCCACTTGAAAAAATGATGGGGGAAATTACTCTCCTCTGACCCAATTTTCAGCTGCAGAATAGCCCCTGAATAGTGTACAGAAAACCACAATGCTTCTAAAGACTAATCTATCTGAATTTACCTGGGAAAATAAAACACCACCAATAAAACAAGAGGCCCAAATGATCCTGAGACCACTCACAAGTCTGACATCTGCCCAACAGCCAAATGAAAAAGCAGTTGGCCAAGAAATATTTGTCAGCAGACTGTTTTATGAAGAAATTTCTTCCAAGCTGTTCACTGCCAATGTTATGAAAGCAAATGTTTCCGAGTTTCTCTAATTTTTTTTATCATCATCCATTTGGGATGGCACATCAGCATAATTTGTCCAATACTAAAAGGCTCCTATGCTCAGTTCAAAGTTGGTTACATTCTGTTCAGGTCTTTTAAAATAAAGTTTATTTTCTATTTTTAATAACAGCGGTCAAGACTGATGGAGGAATTGCACAAATGGTATAAATTTCAAAGGATTTCTAGCTACGACACTTTCTGTCAAATTTGATAAAATTCAGTTAAGCTCGTTTTTATGAAGTTATTAAAAGTTTCTCATCTGTTAGTAACAGCAGCTATATTTGAATGCAAATCAGCAATACTTGTATAAATTTTAAAACTTTTAATGCCTGGATTCTTTCTGGCAAATTTGTACAATTTTCTGGTGAGCAGATTCTGAGAAGTCATTTAAAGTTTTCTATTTTTAGCAATGGCAGACATATCTGATGATGGATAGAAATCACTTCCTTTAAAATCCTCTATTCCAGTATGTTTTCTATGAAATTTGGCGAAATTCTGCTGAGCAGTTTTTACATTTAAAGGTTTTCCTATTTTCAGTAATTTTGGCCATATTTAATGTAAGACTGTGATAAGTAATAATTTTAAATCTCTATGTGCCAAAGATGTTATCTGCCAAATTCTGTCTTGCAGTATCTGAGGAAAAAGTCATTTAAAACTTTAATCTATTTTTAGTAATGGTAGATTAGCATAATTCTAAACACCAGGAAGCATTCAATCAAATATGATCAAATTCTATTATGAGGTTTTATTACAAGTTCTTTAAAGGTTTTCAATATTTAGTATGGTAGCCATATTGGCCTGCTCACAGGCATGATTTGAACAAAATTGGAAAGAATTTCATACCACGACAGTTTCTGTCAAATTTGGTCAAATTCTGGTTTTTTTTAAAGAAGTTATTTAAAGTGTTTTCTATTGATAGTAATAGTGGATATATTAGATGACTGATCAGCATCCAATGAACACATTTTAAAGGCCTTAATGCCAGTATGCTGCTGGTAAAACTATGTGCAAATTAGTCAAAACAACAAGAATAACTGGTAATTTATTGGAATCTCCAAGTTACAAACTGAAGGAACTGCATAAAAGCAACATGCATGTACAAGGATACTAGTGCAAATTCAATTGTAATACAGGAAAGGAAGGAGATGTAATTTGCCTATAAGTATTTCATAGGTGTTATTGTAAATGCTCATTTATTTGTTCATAACTAATACATAAAGAATAGTGACATAATTTTAATTTAAGGATAAATGATTAACAAGCAGTATGACAATCAGTGTAGCTGTAATCCATGCATTACAATGGTTCTGTACACATATGTAAGAGTTGTCCTATTCCACTAATGCTATCAATAGCGAAAGACAATCTCGCCTGAACTAAATAAGCTTGGTTTTAGTTAAAATTATAACCATAAGCAGAAGGGTGTAGGAGTAGGTACCTCATACTGATGGGCATGCATGTAACAACAGAATTAATATAGCAGTAATGAAAATTTTTCTCTCAAACAAAATGTTAGAACTGGTGAATATGGTTGCCTAAACATGAACTTTACTGAGCAGATTGCAGAAGGAAGGTGTTTGTAAACAGTGAACTGCAATATAATACAATGTAATAAGTAACTAGTAGTTTTTTTCTTCATAAATACCGCCCAATCTATATATGTTTGCTTTTAAAGGTTTGATATTTGCTGACACACTGATACACAATACAGTTAGAAACCACATGGTGTGAGACTGATATAATGTCTGAGTTCAGACATCTTTAGTGCAGACCCTGGGACAATCATTCAATTATGAGGTTTTTATCAACCCAGGAGATAAGCTTTCACATCTCTACTGTCTTATGCTATGTGACTATAGTGTTTAAACAATTGGGCAAACATAAGGACCAAAACGCTGCACAGGATAATTAATGGAACCTATATCCCCCAACAGGTATAAAATACAAAGACAAAGGGAAAAAGGGAAAAATCTTTAAAGCACTAAGCCATTTTTAAAAAATATAAATCACATTTAAAAAGCAATGTTCTTATTACTTTCTCAGATTGATGGTTTTTGTAATCCATGGGTCACTAAAATGGGGATAGAACATGATAATTGGGGGTTCACATTGTGGAAAAAGGAAATGAATTTTAATGAACTGGAGTATCACAAATAAATAAATAAAAAGAATACAATTAAATACTTCATTAATAAAAATGAAATATTTCTTTTGAAGACTAAATGCCATTACAATAAAATTATAAACTGAACTCATCATTTCCAGTTATTTTAAATTTTTATAGTAAAAAGTACAAAATGGTTAAGGTATATTACACTAATCAAACTTTTAAAAAGATTACAAATATAGCATAAAAAGATTTATGCCATTAACAAGAATGAAAATAGAACACCAGTCTACTTAGACTAGGAATCAGCAAATAGGACAAATATTTCAACCGGAAAATTCAACTACTGCATGGAAATGAATGCAACAACATTATGAAATTCTCAGCTTATAAGAAGAATATTCATAACTTAAAATAAATTATTCAACAGCTCCAAATATTATAAAACGTTCAGAGTTTATTTATTTTTCCTCAAAATGAAATTAGTCTTATTATTTTACTTTAATAAAAATGACCCCACTCCAGCATTTGTTTTCTCTCCATGTTTTTTTTCTAGATCTGGACTGTGCAATGAAAGCATATTATTATAGCATGGAGAAGGATCCAGTGTATAATTAGGTTTTCTCTGTTATCATTGAGATATCAATATAAACTGAGTATAACATTACAGTTTCATGAACATAATTTAGTGATTGCACCAGGATTCATTTTCAATGTGAATTGTAATTATCTGGACGATGTTTTGTATACTCCAATTGCTGTTCATGCATGTATCACACATTTTTACATGAATGGGAACTCTAAAAAAAAATGTACCTGCACTATGGCAGCAAAGCATAGCATTAAATAAGACACCAACAGCATTCATATTGGTTTTATCCTAGGGATAAGGCTAACATACAGGTAGGGAAATGTAAACTGTTGGTTCCTTTAGTGCATTGGTGTAGTACTACTCAGAATGCAAGCAAGTAGCAATGGCATAGGTAGGAATGTTCATGCTATATCTCAGATCATAAACGAATTAATATCATAACCAGTGGTCAAAAGATTACTAAAACTGACCTACCCCCACAAGCTGCATGCACATCATGAGACTAATGACAGAATGAGCAAGAGTGAATAAGATGCAGACCTGATGGAAAAAAGTCACATCTGTAAATGCTCATGACTAAAATATTTAAGCAGGCAAAACAGAATTACTGTTTTCATCAAAATGATACTTACAATCCTCAGAATACAGTGTGATCGTGAGCTTCTGTCATTTTGTTTTGTCTCTGCCACATGCCTCTTCACTGAAATATACCACTGTTACGGTTAGTAACACAATAAATTGACATCTGTTCAAGCTCATATACACATGTCAAGGGTTGAACAGTAAAAGATGCTAACTACAATTATTCACATTTTGGAGATAATGGAGGTTAAATGTTTGAGTGAATTAGAAACATCTGTATAGCTTCTATTTGTAATATTTTGCAATGTTTTTGTAAAGGAAGCATTTCTCTTTATTAATCAGTGGCAAAATAAAATGTTTCTATTTTGAATTAATTGCATATTCACTTTTTCAACAAGTCATTTTATTTTTTTATTTTCAATGCTGTAAAAGGAGATATCTGCAGTTACCAACTTTCACCTTTAGAAAAAGTTTTAAATTCAACAAATAAATAGAGACATGTTATCAGAACTCTGAATGGAAAAAGGTACTGTTTCAGGGCATTAAGCAAATAAATAGCCCCTGTTCTCACTACAATTCATGGAAAATATATCAATCTGTGGTTTAATATTTTTGGAATTATTACTGTCACATGAATGATTCTGCACTGCATAAGAAAAAGCAACAAATAAACACCAACATAGCTTGAAATCAGTGGTAGTCCTTTAATCCAATGCTAGTAAATTTCTCAACACTTTTCATAGTGTCAAAGGTCCAATGACTATTAAAGTTTCAGCTGCTGCCAGTCAGGTTTTACAAGGACTAGTGACTCAATAATTTCTCAAGCTACAAATCCCATTGTCTATAAAGAAATTTGTTAAATTCAAGACCTGGCTAAAATAACATCAAAAACTTGTTTTTCTCCATAGTAAAATTTTCTGAGCAGTAATTTTTTCCCCAATTTCCTTGGAAAACATACCTGGCAAATCCTTATTAGACAATTTAATATAGGAAATGGACTGATATACATTCTTTGAAAATAAAATACCTCAATATACTGTAATACTTTTGTGTTGGAAAACAAAAAAACATGCTACATCTCTACAACATTTCATTTTCCCCCACAATCAAATAAAAATTCTAAACATTACACATCAATAATAAGCAATGCTGGAATCAATGCAAACTCTTTTCCATCAAGAAACAAATTTTTCTAGTAGATATAGAGCAAGCTCAATGCATTGTGGCACTAAACTAGATGCTGAAAAGCATTACCAGGCCCATCCTTCCACCTTATAGGCAAGATTTTTGGTATTGACCTGGTGTGATCTAATATGGATGGTAAGCAGGCCCATAAAATTCAACATAATAAGCAGTATCAGCTTGTTATTGACCTCAAGCAGTCAGATTCAGACGGCAGAGTCTGATAGTGCTTGAACAGGGCCATTGTATCCTCCATAACTTTGTCAAATTCCTTATGCAGGAGCAAGTTATGGGATATGTAATCTCTAAAACCGGCCAGTACTTGCACCATCCAAGATGGCATCTGAGGTGCTTGCCGATGAAAGCTTCACCATTCCACTGGCTGCTATGTCTCTGTAATGCTCTCCAAGTCAGCCACTTGACAAGACAGCAACAACAGCTGAACACTAGTTGGTTTTTGTTGATCAGGATGTCAACAGATGCTGGAACTCTGGACCAAGCTGTTGACAGAGAAGGGGGTGGAGAACAAACTTCTTGTGGCAACAAGCGAAAGACTTCCTTGATAGACATAGTCATAGTGAGATCTAGCAAAGATAATGGAGCTTGTGAGCATACTTCATCATCTACAGGTGAACTGAGCAACACTGATGCCCCCTGTGCAAACTCAGATGAAGCTGGAAAAGATTGTCTAAAGTGGTAGCCCACTGAGCTTGCAGAACATCCTGACTGTGATAGTACTCCCAAATAATCACTAGGCTGCCTTTGAGCGAAAAAGGTATGAGAATGCAGCAAATCCATATCCTCTGTGTACTAGGGCACAAAACTAGTCACCCGGTGTATTAAGTGACCTGTGAGTGATCCATTAGAGTGCCCTGTGATGTGGAGTAGGCAAATTGCATAAAGACATTCCATCTTTTGGCTTAAATGGGAAAATCGACTGTGATGGTAACCTGTTGTGATCTGAGACATATGGCAGAGTCCAGTTGTGATGAAACAGTGCCATTTATGTTGCATGACACTGTCACATTATTTGTGTTGGTACACGTCATTGGATATTCGATCCACAAAAATGGTATGTTCAGGTCATGTGCAAGATAATATCTGAGTAGACTTGCTTTACCTGGTTTCAGTGTAGTAGATAAAGACTTCCATCTTTTGGCTTACAATGTAAGATCAACAGTGGTGGTGACCAGCTGTGATCAGAACAATAATGGCAGAACAGAGCCATCATAGCTGGCATGACATTGCCCAGTTCATTAAGATGGGACTGGGTATGGGATATTTGATCCACATAGCTGGTCCATACATCTCAAGTGTGAGACAGTAACTAAGGTGGTTTGTTTTGCTCTCAATAACACTCAATGGCAAGTGATAAAGATAACTGCAGAGATGCCCATTGCCAACCAATTAGGAAATTAGGGACAAAAGGGTAAAATTTCATGATTCTGTTGAAAAATTCAATATACTTAACACAGTAAATAAAAATTCCTTGTGGAAGTCAGAAGAATGAGAAAATAATTTAAAACCATTACAAAACATGTCTGTGTAGTTTTATATCATTATTTACAGTACACAGCTCTGTGTATTCTTTTAATTGTCCTCCAAACTGCCACTGGCTCTTTTCAGCTTTGCCAAAAAAAATCCTTTTCCAAAATCGTTTCCACGTGGCAAAATTTTTCGGATGGATTTTTGTATCTTTAAAACACGGACACGTTTTTTTTCTTTAAAATGATGAATTTAATTAAGTTTGATTCCATATAGCCTTCAGGATGGGCTTACAATCACTGTCCAACATTTTAAAGTCAAGGCACACACAAAAGGTTTATAGAAACACTGCTGATTATAGTTCGCAAGTAAACACAAATGTTGCAGAAATCTAATTTGAAAAAAAAACAAACAAACACAGTACCTCATGAAGAAAATATAATGAAGCGAAATAAAGTGTTCCGAATAATGGCGCAAAACTGATCATATGATAGGAATTACCAGAAAAGACTGGGAAGGAACTAAACAACTTGTTCTGATTATAATGGCACGCTATATGCCGGTCTTATATTGCAAATAACCATAAAGACAGGAAAGGACTAAAAACACTGTAATTGTATGTCGGAAACTGATAAGTTACAAATTACCAGAAAATTCTTGAAAGGACAGAAAACATTCGCATATGGCTTAAACTTCTGCCAAATTTATCTTTTGGTTTATTTTACGAAAAATCATGATTTTTGTATATGGCAGCTTGATTTGCGAACAGGCTTGGCAACTCAGGACATTCAAGCCAAATTCAGGATGATGGGCATCTCTGTGATCCAGTTTCTAGCCCATGCGTTAAACAGACTACCGGTTCTGCTAAAAAAGGTTTATCATCATGAGTCAGTGAGGGATCAGTTGGAGCTATCATCAGTGATAGCTGGACCACTTCATGGTTGATGAACCATGTGGCATGTGAAACCCATTGAGAAGCAAGTTATTCATTGTCGTGACAGCATGTATACTGATGCCTTCCCCTTTAGTACCCTAGTCCTGCAGCCAAATGACTTTTGGTCCATGAGGTGCAAGTCTTACACATATTTGTAGATTGACAAATGTAGCAAGTTACACATGTGGAACGGTTGTTGGTCCTGTGTTTCCAATATTTACAAAGTTTACACTTAGTCTTGCCCTTGGTCTAAATCTGTAAGACAAAATAGAGCAGACAATATATAAAGGTGCAACACAGGTTGCATTCTGCTTTATGAACTCAGAGAGCACACACACACTACAACAACTGACCTGTAAAAGAGCACATGTGGCAGCAGGTACAGGTGGAGTATTGGAGCATCGCTATTAATACTTACGAAGTGGATGCTAAAATATCAATTCAACTAAAAGTCACCTGTAAGACTGGTCAATCAACTACCTACACAGGTAAAATCACCGAAGTGTTGCTTATAGTAATAATGAAGTGGATTCTATGACTAAACTACGTACAGAAAACTTCCCTGTATGTATCTGACTGCAGCAAAAACTATACAGCAATATAACTGCATTTCCATAGCACATACAATACATGCACATAAAAATGCACTGACGCATCAAAATTTACACTTAAGAAGTGGATGTTAAAATATCAATTTAAGACAACGTTGCCTGTAGGAAAGGCCAAAAAGATACAGACAAAATCAGTAAAGCATTGCATATATATCTATGTGTCTGGACTCTAAGTCTAGATTAGTATAAAAAAACATACAGTCTAAACTTTGTTGTTGAAGAAAGAAAAAATCTGGAAACTTATAGCTGGAGTATGCTTCCCTTCAAAGAGAAAACCCCTCCAACTTGCTTTAATGTGAAAAACTTTATGTGTATCGCGAGGCCTTTGTCTGTAGACAGCATGATACACAGCACAAGCGGAAGTAGCAACTAAAGTATTCATGGGATTTGGCACCAAACCCTTATTAAGAAGAGATCACTCTATATAACTGTCTTGGGGGACTGATAACTTTTAGCTTTTTAGCTACAACTTTAACCCTGGAAGGGCTGGATTTGTGAGGTTGCAGTAGTTCTCCTAAGGTATTATGATTGGGTAACCTATTTGAAGAAGAAATGAAAGATCTCAGTAGAAATAATGTTTAATCTTCAACAGCATTCCTCTCATACTCATTTGCATCAGCAGCTGAAAGTTTGTCTTTCACAGATTTACTGGATGGGAGGGACCTGGGACCTAGTATTCATGATATTCCTCTATAGATCTGGGGTTTTTTGGGCAGCAGAAGATTGATACTTTGACCTAAAGCCTTTGAGCCAGGGTTATGCCATTAATCAATTTTGGTTTACCTATGGTAATTCCAAAGGTAGCATGTACTTCTCTTTAGTCACAAAGGAACTCTTTGGTGTTTACTTCTCCACTTAAATCCACTTTGTATTTAATCAATTTACTCTTTTCCATTTAGATGTGTTTTCTTGTGTCATTTATTTTCTTCAAATTCAGTAAGTCTGTAAACTTCAGCTGAACTACAACATAGGGGTTAACTTTGTTGTAATTAATACCACAATTTCCCACTGGCATGGTTCCTTTTATTTTCGATGTTAGCATGAATTCAGTCACATTTCATTTATGAATGTCCACATTTTATAAACTTCTGTTTCAAACAGGTTATTTTTTTTTCTAGAAGTCACGTTGCTATAACTATCCATTCAGAAGTTATGTCGTTATGACTTTCCATTCTGAAGTCACATTATTGTGACTTTCCATTCAGAAGCCACATCACTATGACCATTCAGTCAGAAGTCACATCACTAGGACTATCCATTCACAAGTCACACTGCTATGACTATCAGCTCAGAAGTCATGCCACTATGACTATCCATTCAGAAGTCATGCCACTATGACTATCTATTCAGAAGTAGCAACAACAAAATTTTCAAGTACTGGATGCCACACAAGCACCATTTTCATTTATTACCAAATAGACATCATAAGTCTTTTAGTGAATACACCATTTTGTTACAGCCATCCACTGAAGATCCATAACATGACTTAAGATGGCAGCCATGGTGATAGTATTGGAGGTATATAATAGCATCTAGTTAGCTAAATAAGTCTTTTAGTGAAAACCCCATGTCAATATGACCATCAGTTCTGGAGAAGCAGCAACAACATAGCAACCATACCGGATGCACATCAGCATCTTTCTCATTTAGGACCAACTAAACCTAATAAGAAGAATTTTACTTAAATCCTCATGTCAATTAAACATAATAAGATGAATTTTACTTAAATCCTCATGTCAACTAAACATAATAAGAAGAATTTTACTTAAATCCTCATGTCAACTAAACCTAATAAGAAGAATTTTACTTAAATCCTCATGTCAACTAAACCTAATAAGAAGAATTTTACTTAAATCCTCATGTCAACTAAACATAATACGAAGAATTTTACTTAAATCCTCATGTCAACTAAACATAATACGAAGAATTTTACTTAAATCCTCATGTCAACTAAACATAATAAGAAGAATTTTACTTAAATCCTCATACCAACTAAACATAATAAGAAGAATTTTACGTAAATCCTCATGTCAATATTACATCTGGCAGCTGCTCGGGTACCCACCCACTGATAATAACCTGGATAATAAAATCAGCCATCAGGTACCCATTTAATTCATGTAAAAAAAAAAACATGTTTCCAAGTTCAGATTGACAATTATATTTGATCACATAAGGAGCAAGATAGAATAATGCATACACTTGGAGGTTTGTGCCGTGTGACTACTGACTACTGCGAATGTGCACAGGACACAACATTGACCTGTCAAGATGTTTTTGCTCAGTCTGATATGCAGGGCAGGAAAGGATATTGCAGCAATTTAAAATTAATTACCTTTAAAATTCAAAATGGGTAAAACATTGAAAGTGTGGGTGTATGCTAAGCATGATGAAAATAGCATTCAGTGCAATCTGTGTGAAATAAGATTCTTGGCTAAAGGTGGTGACACAAGTACTGGTGTGATGCTATCTTGACAGAATTCATGACAGACACTGACAACACTAGCAGCAAGGACAACAGCACACCAAAGCCAAAATTATCATCATCAACCTACAACAAAGCAGCTCAGGTTTTGTACATATTCAATACAACTTCTCTTTAATCAGGTACTTAGGTAACCAATCATAGGATCAACTTTACTAATATTTTCACAGCCATAATCAATATGACCATCTGTTCAGGAGAAGTTGCAATAAGATTTTAAAGATTGCTATAAGGTGGCCATTTTGGATGTCTGAAAGCACCATTTTCAACTTCATTTAGAACCAGCTAGGCTTTGGGATGAATGTGTGTGTAAAGTTTCATGGCAATCCTCCCAACAGTCTAGGAAGAACAGCAATAACAAACCTGTACTAATTGATGAACAATGGATGGATGAGAGACAACAGGCCATCCCATAAACTCTTCTGACCAATGACCAGAAGAGTTAATAAAAACAGAAATGAAGCATTAGACTTCAGTTAGAATGAATTACTTCTGAACAGCTTATTAGCATGCATTTACTTCTAGTCTTTCCTACTCCCGAAACAAAAGTAAAGAAATTACTAAAACTGTTTCGAAAGATCAATATAAAAGATCAAAATGCAAATGCTCTGCATGCATTGAAACTGACTGTACTGGTTAATCTACTGGTCTGTACATTTCTCTCACTCAAGTATATATATATATATATATATATATATATATATATATATATATATATATATATATATATATATATATGTTACTTACTGTCTCCTTTCTTGATAACATCAAATACCTGGGCACTCTCATTAACAACTTCCTCAATTACATTTACAAGTTGAACATTGTGGTCCTGCAGAAATGAAAAGTTTCAAATGAAAAGGTGCTTATTAACATGAGCATGCACATCAAATTTTAATAATCTTTGACTACCTTGACAGGGCTCAGGAAAAAATTTCCCAGTACTCATTCATAGGACAAGTGATTTGCAAGAGTTATTTGTCCCTGTCCTCATTATACACAACACAGTACACTTCTCCACAATACTGTTTATGCTTCTGCTAAAGAGCCACAGGTACCTGATGCAAACCTATCTTAAAATTGTCAAAACCACATCTTCAAGGTTTATGTATTGGAGAAGCTTAGAGACAGAAAATATCAAAGCTTTATGATTTTCATCTGGTCGGACATTGTTATGTTTGCCCCAGATCACCAGTATTTTCAAGACTGTGCAGCTTTATTAACATATTGACATGCAAAGAAAAGATGCAAGCAGACATTTATATAAGTATGTGATTACTTTTCACAAGAAAAATGTCAGTAACTTGCATCTGAAAGAAGAATTCCAGCAGTCTCAATTACCACCAATTTTTGCACTAAATGATCTATTATAGTGAGCTACACACAGGCACCATAAAAAGGAAGATTGTTGATTGTCTAGGTCATCATTCCATCTAGATTAGCTATTGTCTCAACATTCTCTACTTTATAAATAGATTGCAATAACATGCATTGTGCGAAAGTTTGTAGGAATTGGCTTAAAATACTCATTTTGAATGTAAGTTTTTGACATTGTCTTGTAAAAAAATAATGACATGCTAAGAAATATATTGCTGACGTCTTCCCTTTGATATGGCAATGTATCAACAAAGCTTTAATCTTAAAAATACCATTGATCTGAGGCAACTGCAACACTAACTTACCATATTAAAACATTTTGATATTCACTGTTTCTAAACATCTCCAATTTCTGACTCATAAAGATGTATTATAGCTCACTGAATGAGAAAGTTTCACCACACGCAAATGATGCCTTAATTATTGTAAGTTTCACTGTAAAAGCAAACACCATTAAGAAATCAAGGGCTAACTCTGAAACTGCAACAAAATATATTCATAATATTTACCTATTATAGTATTAAGCTAACATCAGGAACATGTGAAACAAAAAATATGAAGTCATTTCCTTTGCAACATGTTCTAGATCAGGGATCTCAAACATGCAGGCCACATGTAGGCCCTGAAGTTGTTTCCTGCGGCCCACAATGACACTCGGAATTTGTAAAGTAATTAATAAAGCACTCTTTTTTCTTCATAACCAGCCACATTTGAAAAAAATTTGATTGTTACATCATATATTTCTTGTTTCCAACATTTCAACAAGCTACCTTTTATATGAGCCATTTTCGCTGTGTGAACAGGTTTCTGTGATGTTGCCCTCAGGCCACTGTACTAGTCCTCATGCGGCGCTTGTAGTGATTTGAGTCTGAAACCCCTGTTCCAGACTTATAGCAAGTAGGCAAGTTAGGCATAAGTTATTTATAACTGACACATGCCAAATGTAAAGCAATGTTGAACTTCAGCACTTGTTAAAGGTAGTTATTGTTGTTGTTGTTGTAGGGTTTAACGCCATTTTTCAACACAAGATAGGCTATACATGGCTGCCAGTATTAATGGTGGAGGAAGAACCCGGAAAACCCCCGGAAAGAACCACCGACCCACGAGAAGCTACTGGCAAGCTTTCTCACATATCCACATTGGCTGAATCCGAGACTCGAACCCACGCAGACAGAGGTGAGATCGCAGTGATCTGTAACAGAGAGTGCTTTAGACCACTTGGCCACTCGGGGCCCCTGTTAAAGGTAGAAAGTGCATTCAGATTTATTCTCAAGATGCAAATCTGCATCTACTTGGCCTTAGGACAAGCATATAGCATAGTTTTATTAGGCTCAGCCAATTTTTATCTTGTCTTCCTAAGCCCTGCATGATAAACAATAAACTGATCACATTCTGCTTGTTGAGCCCACACCCAGGGTAGATTCCAAAATTCAAAGTGTGTTGGAAACAATGGTACTGAAAATAATGATAAGTACAAATCTTCAACATTAACATTAATAAAGGAAGTGGACAAACATAGTATTCTTCTGGCAGGGTCTATTCTAGAACTGAAAATTCATACAGCATATTCCCCACCTCCATTTAAAATATGGGAACTTTTTTGGATATTGGAGAAATTTAATAAAGAAACATAGGCAGGACTTAAAAATATGATGTGTGATTTTCACACGTGATTTTACTGCACAAATTTTCATAAATTAGCATGACTTTCACAAATGCACATCCTATAATAGACCATGTTACGGGATCCAGGTTTCATTCATGCATGCATCATAGTGACAGTCGCTGCTTCTAGGACTTCCAATTTCTAATCCCAGATTCTTTGTTTCTGAAGTTCTAGTTTATAGTTTTCCATATGCTGGACCCTCAGTATCTTGAGAGAGAAAAATGTATAGTAAATTATTTACCTCCAAGAAAATTTACCTGATCTCATTAATGTTAGAAACTCATCTACATCTCAAATCCAGTGCTCCCATAAGCCTAAATGTTGGTCTTTCTCATCTGTATACAGGCTATGGAAATAGCGTAAATGTGAAGAAAATCTTTCAAGGTATTATAATTATCTCCCTTTGCCATACCAAAGTGGCTACCCATATACCAATGTTCTTCAGATTAAGCTTGAGTGAAACATCAACAAGAATGCTTGCATTTGCAAGGTGTGGTAGAGCTTCATATTCTGTCATCACAGAAACATGATTTAATATACAAATCTAGTTTCTCCTTCAAATACACTACCCAATCATAATATTGTTTAAAAAATAGGTAATAGGTGGAGAAAATTTATGACAATGGTGATCCCTTGAAGGAAATATGACTGGAGTACTATGTGAAGGATAAAGCTGATCCACCTAACATAATGCTGCAAACAACCTTACCAAAACAAAATTTGGAATTAAGTCTGCAAAAACCATAATCTTATACCCATGAAGAGGTTGTGCTGCCATTAATGAGATCTGGTGATCACCTGGGCAGTAGCCTACAGGCCCACCAGATTCAATTCTCTTCTCTGCATTGCTAGATTACAGAGAAAGTGTTTTGAAAGTCATGGTCAAATAACATTCAACAGCCTCAGTGCATTTCAGGTAGTATGTGAGAGCACAGTCTTGCATGGCATCCTCTGCTGAAGGCTAAAAGAGAGCAAGCAAATGTCACTGTTGATTACCCATGTGGCAACACATTTTTAAAAACAAAGTCTGGATGAATCATTAAAATGACCAAGCCATCCAAACTGAACTGGAGATAGTTTGGGTCCACAGATAGAGTGTGTTTTTCACTCACCTAGCAGGCTAAAGCCAGGGTTGTCAAATATTATGTCCTGTATAAGATGGCTTAAACTTAAAAGTGTCAGAACTCAGATGAAATTACATCTGGGAAAGAGGATGAGTGACTAGGGCCAATTCATATCAAAATTAGACAGCAAGTCTGAAAGGTTATCCTCATGGATCCCCTCTTCTGTGAGGTCTGAATGTTTAGAAATCATGAAGCAGTATCCCTCTACTGCAATAGGAGCTAACTACTCCTGGAAGTGTCAGAGAAATAAATTAGCAAGCTAAGAGGTTCACATGAAAACTTTTTTTGGTTTCCTAGCTACAGCCTGTAAAGATGCACCACTTCCCATCATATGCCTTCAAAATAGAGGTCATTCTTTCTCAAGAAATCCTCTTTATGACTGATGGGCTAAACGCCTTTCTGCACAAGACTTTCCTCACGAAAGGTAATTGGGCAGACAAAGACGGAAACCTGTTACATGGGTTGCTTGAGCATGTTGAGCATCATCAGGATTTTCCTAGAAATATATATCACTAGATCAAGTAGATTGCTGACCAAGGATTTGTTCCATCTGAGGGATAATAAGAACAACTTAGTCTGACTCCTTATCTTCTGAATTTATCTCAGGACCAGAACAGTGGGTAGAAAGTGAGTAAATCCAGTGAAAGTTTGATGGGTGCAAGGACCAGGATGCTAAGCCTTTGGGGAAGTGTCCAATTTGGACTGTAATGCTGTGCCTGGAACTCCAGTACAGAAAGTCTCTGACCACAACACAAAGGTCTGAGGTCTGGTGACCTGGTTCTGTCCACCCACTTTGAGGAGTCACCATCACCAATTTTTCAGATATGATGAGGGTTACCTTCCCACAAAGTTGATCTTTCCAGGCATAGTAGATATTGATTATGACCTCCATTTCCAGAAAATTGATGTTAAAGACCTCTATCTGAGCACCCAACTGCCACTAACCGTGATAAACTGGGACAACAGCTGGGCCCCAACTGTATGAACTGGCATTCATACAAAATGTAATCTCTGGTGGAGGGTTTTCCAGAGGTATAACTGCCATGAGCCATTCTCTGTTCTGCTACTGACAAGGGAACTGTTTTATCTCAGTCAAGATTGAAATCTGATGATAAGTGACTAGAAAAGAGGGTGCCACTGGTCCAGGAGTGCAATATGCACTATGTGCATGAAGAGGCAGCCAAGGTGGAGCAGGTCTGCAACTGAATACAGCAACCAAGGAATCAAAAAACCTCACTTACATAAATCTATGCACCATTGGTAATTCAACTCTGAGGGCTTCATACATGCAATGCACTTGGATGGGAAGCAAACAAGCTTAAGAGAAGTCAAAATTTCCAAACCAAGGTGGACAAAATGTTTGGAGGGAGTAAAATCTTACCTAACCCTGTTCGCAAGAAAGCCATATTAAAACAAAAGATAGGAAACAATGTATGTCTATAATTAAGATTGAATTTACCATATATGTTTGAAGGACACTGTCCAGACACACTAAAGCTGCTGTTGAAGAGACTGACCAGAACCAGATGACGAAACAGTAAATGGTTTTTATGAAGGTCAATGGGCTGAGATTAAATCCAAATGAAGTGCACGAAACTGGTACACAGTTCCTTGGAATATTAAAGAAGTGTCTGCTAAATCAAAACTGAAGACAAACTCATCTCTCTTCACAGAACACTCTGGCAATGCAAATGATTCCAAAATATATTCATTACCTGATTTCTCTGCCAGATGAAGAGTCACCAGAGGTGCAACATCTAGCAACAATAAAGTCACCACTGTATTCCAAACTAGCCTGGAAGTTGCTTGAGGTTTTTCCTGAACTCCTGGACAGCTCGCATACTAAGACAGATGAAGTAGCAGTATCATTCATTGGCATATTACTATATCTGCCTGCAGTATGTGCCACAAACATCAAAACCCTCTTACCAAACTGCCAGATAAGAAACTGGTTCAGTTTGTGTCATTGGGTCAATCAGGCAGACTGGCTGTATGGGTCCCTATAACAAACTGAAAGATGGGACAGTTGACTGGTTTGTTACCAAACTCATCAAAATGTCCCACCAATGGATGTTAACAGTAAAGAACCAGTTGGAAAGCCAAAATGGCTGCATACGGCAAAGACTATAGATGCAGCCAGTGATAAACACTTCTGACTAAAAAGATTTAAGCAAACTCACCTGCACTAAGTAGCAGAGAGAGAAGAAAAGAGTCCAGATATAAAGTCACTTGCATCTGAAACATTGTTCCCTAAATCAAAGGTCTTTGCTATGATTCAAGCAGCAACTGAAGGAACTATAACATTGGAGCATCCATGGTACTCTGCTCTTCTGTCTCAAATTGATTTTAAGTGATACTTACTGCCAGCAAAGTCTACAAAATCTTGGCCAGGAAGGGGCGAGGGAGGGACACAATTGTGGCATCCCACACTAAGCTGCCTAATGAAGCCATATTAGTTCGTATACTAAGGGCATAACTATCCATTGATTTTGTGTTGATGTGTCTATCTCTGCTCTTTAAGTTCTTACATAAGACTATATCTGTACAGACAATGCATAGGATAGATGAAGTATGCTTGAACAAGTGAGACACAAATTATGTGTCCTCTATGACCTTAAATTTCTTGCATTTTGTGCATTTAGTTGTCACTGTTCACCTGAAATGACAATCAAAAAATTGACTAAATAACAAATAACAAAATAATAATAGAAAAATTTCAAACTATGCCAACAAAGCATCAAAATGGACCATATAATAAACAAAAGCAGTATTTCTACAATAAATGTATAAACCAGATTATTGACAATACCATTTTCAGAAGATATGCAAAATTACTGGTGAAAATTAATAAAGTTACCAGTGAATGAAATAACATAAAAGTTACATAACTATACCAAATATACAGATGAAAAAAATATATAGGGGAAATCCAACAGACGTGAGGTAATGGTGACATGATGATGATAGTACTGCAGTGAAACCTTACACATAAGAAATAATCTGGATACACTGGTAGCCACCAAGTGCTTGCAAGGGGAGGTAATTATAATGGTATTTTGAATTAGTTTCTACCCACATGCTATTTTGATAGTCTGTATGAAACATAGAGGGGAAATATGTAGTTTGGGGGTGGGGGGATAAAACTAACTTTAATTATCTATTACTTACCTGCTTTTATTGCATTGCTATACCTTTTCATGCTGCTATTACCTAGTCCAAGAATATTATTCACTCTTCCAATTAATAATTGGAAGTCGAGAATAAAAAATATGATCTCAGTCCAATACTTTAGTCAACTTCTAACAATCCAAAGATCTTTTTTTTGCTGAAATTGTCAGCCTGGTGGGAGACTGATGGCTGAAGAAAAGCTGTCAAGTAAACTTACCATTGCAGTCAGTAGGATGTTCTACTGTGAACTGGAGGATGGTCTGACAACTTGTTGAGCTGATACAGTTGGACCAAAAATAAATGCAGAATGTACCCAAGGTACCACAGTAGCCCTGACCATATGAGTTTGGATTTCATGAAAGAGAGCACCCATGATGCCATAATAACCCTGACCTCATGGACTTTGATTGTCATGAGAGATCTATCTAAGTGAGAGACTGATATGCTCTTTAAATAGTCCAAACAACCCTCCTTCGGACGGTGGCTGCCAAAATATTAGAAGTGCCTTTTAAACTGAGAAAAGGACAGTTAAGTCCCTTTCTTTTTTGTTTTTGATTTTGACAGATAGAACCATAAAGAAGCTCTAAATGGGCAAAGGAGTTTATCGATTTATTCCTATGTTGCTAATTTTACATTACTGCAATTGAATGATGCAAACAAAACTTCTGTAGAGTAGATGAAATGCCTTGTTTACTGTCATGTAAGTTTTTGGTCTTCATCTGGTACCCTGTTTTCCTCAAGGTTAATTTCTGTGTGCAAATCTGCAAAAGCTATATGCAGCCTATGCTGATCATGTTATGATCTTGACAATTATATCTGGTCATAATCATCAATAAGAACTCAACAGCTGTGTGAAGCATAAAACTCTATCACAACACTGTTGTAACCATTTCCTGTAAATATCAGCATTTATAGTGAAATAATATTAACCATAGTGGTACATGTTATAATGTACTTTAGCCAACACTTGTTTTAATAACTAAACCTTCACATCAGGAAGCAGACATAATCAGATTACTTACCTTACTGTATGAATTAAATATTGATTCTGTACACATATTAAAATAAAATGGGGCCACTTGTGAGGGGTAACTTTGAAATTTTTGGCCTAAAATGCTGACTGCATGCCAGATCATAGAGGTGGCTGCCAACGAGGGGTTCTTTTGTACACAAACTTGTCATTGCTGAGAAAACTAGCTGTGAAGAGGAGGTGTCTGCTGTTAAGGGAAGCCATATAAGGTGCTACAATGAAATGGAAAGTTGAGGGAAGCCATATAAGATGCTACAATGAAATGGAAAGGACAAAAGGGTAGTAAATACTTACCTTAAATCAGTTACTGCTAGAGGTATGAAACACATGAAGCACCACTCCGAAGGTGATTTACTCAAAATGCCCACTATTAATGAAAATGGACACAGATACATGAAAATTAAGCAAGAACTGAGAAGAAATTTGCAAATACAACACAGGAAAGGATAAAAATTGACAATAGAATTGCCAAAAGACAACTAAACTGATGATGAGTTGGGTGTCCAAGAGGCACATGTATAAGTGCAAGCACAAGGAGGATATTCTCACTGTCGGAAGTGAACTTAGGTATCAGACTTGCATCATGTTGCTTTTTATTCTAGACCTCCAATTACTAACTGGTGGAGAGAATAATGGCCTTTGTCTGGGGAATAGCACCAGGAAAAGGTATAGTAATGCAAGAATAACAGGTATTTTTAATGCTATTTAAATATTTTTCATCTTTCTAGATGGCTGGATTTTACATGGAACAGAGTTTAATTCCTAGCATTAATATGAATGGGTAATGTATTTGAAAGAGAAATATACTGTACATGTATTGTAAATTCATTTTAAAGTAATTGGGTACGAATATTGTAGATTTTGTGGTTGCTACAAACAATGAATTTAAAAATTTGACAAAATGGATTAAAATATGAAAAAAGGCCACATCCTCCTACAATGGCATAACATAAAAATATCATTTTCTGTAGAACCACAGAAAAATTAACACAAGACAATTAGTGAATTCACAATATATTTAAGGTTTTATCCTCAGTAAATTGCAGAGTAGTTGGAGAGGTGGGGAATAGGTGTATCAGCAGACCATTTTGTAAATCCCAGTAAACTACTGATTTGTGGTTGATTGCTTTTGTATTTGATATCTTCAATGCAATTACTCCTGGACAAAAGAACTTGAAACATGATCCAGGGGATATAATATTTTATATCCATAATTTCAGTGCTGCTACATGCAAACTCTCATACTCTTTGTACATTACTCAAGTCTGTATTGAAAAGCAAACTGCAAACATCCCTCAAAACTGAAAGAGGTGATGAAACAAACTTTTTGTTCAAGTCTTTACTGATGTTCATCTTAATATAGGGAAAAATATGTGAAGAAATGCACAACTATAAATACAATCTACTCACAGAATCTTCATGTAGTTTGATGATCTTATCCTCATCTGACAAAAGGTCAGAAATTTTCTCATTATATATTTCCAAGTAGGATACTCGCATCAGAAACTCCCTGTCTGAGGCCTATCAAAAATGATGTAAAGAAAACCCATGAAATTAAATATATTAAACTGGCAAGACCAAAGATGCATGGATAATACATAATTATATACAAAGAAATATCTCTCTTAAGCACTACAGTTGGGAACTTAAGTTATCATTCAGAAAGCAAAATGGATACAAATCTGAACAATAATCTGTAATACCCGACAAATGATGCAGGCAGGGTATAAAAGTAGGTCATACTAAAAATGGGTATTATATTTTAATCAAACTTAGACTTCAATGAACTAAAGTTGTTGTTGTTGTTACAGGTTTAATGCATTTCTCGGCACAAGATAGGCTATACATGGCAGCAAGTATAAATGGTGGAATAAGAACCCAGAAGCAAGAACCACTGACCCCTGGGAAACTACTGGCAGCTTTTGCACATACCAATGAACAAAAATGATTTTTTGTATAGTTAGGATTTTTGCAAATAATGAGCGTTCTGAAACTTTCAATCTTTTTATGATTGTTCTCCTATGTATGTTTGTGTGTCAGTGTGAGAAATATAATCCCTGACATATTAGAGACTACAAAACGTATGTCACTTACACTTTCAATCTGGTAAAATATCTCATTTATGGCAAGGGGGACTACTCCAGGCTGGACCTTAGTTCCCGACATAGTAAAGGTTTTTCCAGAGGAACTTTGACCATAAGCAAAAACTGTGCCTATGAGAAAATAATGGATAATATGTAGTTATCAATAAAGACTAAAATATTCATAAGTAGTCAACTCCAAAAAAAGAAATAAAAGACAGTAATGAATCTGAATTCCCAAACCTTCTAATAGGACCTTAGTTCACAAATAAGACTATAGAAAGTAAATTCATTTAACTGAAGTCAGGTTTCCTCTTACCATTTCCACCCCATTGTTAGATATTTGGGCAGTTATGATGGGGTCGAAAGTCAGATAACATACCCTGTTGACAAAATGAAATTTGCCAAAATTATGTCACAGTGGCACAAGATGTTGCTTTACACTGGGACTAGCAAAATAAAAACATTTTGTATTTAACCCAACCTGCCTGCAATTAATAATTAGAATATTTATCTTTTCAGAAATAACAATTAAAACACTCTTCCTTTAACTGCAGAGCATTGAAGCCATTTTTAATATTCTTCACCAATAACAAGATTTTCAAACTAGCTACATTGTGGACATACTGTATGTCAACTTGGCACCAAGTTTATTTAGGGTAAACAAAGCATTATAGGAAGTCTGCAGGTCGAAATGATATGATTTTCCATTTTGGAGTAACAAAGAGTATACTTCATTTATTAAGTGTTTTATAATTAGCTTTTGACAAGAATCATGGAAACTCAATGACTGAACTTACGTAACCTGTTATCACTATCATGATCCATATTTGAAAATGATGGATAACTTGAGCACTGATAAAGGTTCATAGCAAACTGAAATTAAGCGGAAATAAAAAAATTGGATGCAGCATCTCCTACTGAACTAAACTACAGGCCTGTCAAGGCCACAAAAAAATAACTGTTTGAATGTCAAAATAAAATAAAGAACAAAAACTCTTATAAGTATATTCACAATCATTAAAATCTTTTGTTTAAAGGTATTTGGCTGGGAAGTAAAATGTAGATATCCTCTATGTATTTTACTTGAAAATGTTAATAAAACCTGAGGGGAAGTTACCTCAATATGTTACTTGAATTTCTTTCATATTTTCAAAGAGAATATTACAGTTCATTAGCAAAAATAAGCTTATTCTTGACCTCTCAATCAAAAAATTGTATAGTATAAATTGAGTACAGGAATATTTCCAAATGATCCTAGTTTTGTCATATAAGGGATTAGAAGACTGGGGCAAAATAGATAATCCAAGCAAAGTGACCAGAGCAATCGACAAAGATCAATGATATTTTTATTTTTATAAAAACAATCATTGAGCAATTCTGATATTTAATGATTGGCTGGTGCATTTGTATTGGATGAAAGCACAAAAAATGCATTTGTTTTGTTTTTGTGTCACTTCTGTTGCATTCAATATTTTGTGCTGTGTTCATTTTGCACAAGCCCTGCAATGTCATATCCTGACTGAAATACTGGATGTAAGGTCAGCATCATTTTCACCTAGGACCAAACAGAGATCAAAAGTCTTTTAGTAAAACACCACACTGATATGACCATCCGTTCATGAGGAGCAGCAATGATAATATTTTGAAAGATAGCCATTGTGACAGCCATACTGGATGTCTAAACAGCACTGTTTTCAATTAGAACTGATTAGATCTTGGGATGAATGAGTCTGTAAAGTTGCATGGCAATCCTCCAAATAGTCCAGGAGTAGCAAATTTGTGCCAACAAATGCAAAAATGATGGACAACAGACAACAGTCCATTCCAGAAGATCTTCTGGTCTACAGTAAATAGAACTAAAATAAGAAATACTGTTACCATATAATGTAACCATGATAATGCTCCCAAATATCACCAACTTCACAAACAGATGACTGAGAAAAGCTGGTTAGATCAGAGGGTTTAAGGGAGGTGTGAACTAGATGTTGTGTACAGCAATGCAGTGAAAGCTTAATATAATGAACATCTGGTAGCCAAGTAGCCACCTAACAGTGGCAAGGAAGAGTTACTTAACATAGATACTATTTTTATATACTGTATATAGACAGAACAAAAATTATTTTATATCTTTCTCGAAAGTCCACATTCAAGAGGTGCATGTAGTAGAAGTTATTTTCTGAATGTTAATATCACTGGGCTATGTATTTGATGTAGAATTAGCTGAACACAAATCAAATTGGTCAACAATGCTATTTTGGCTCATGTGTTGTCTTATTAAAGAGACAAAAATGTTTTAATTCTAATGAATGAGAAGCTAAATTAGCATTTTGTTGATTTAAGACATTTAGGGTTTGATACAAATTGCTTAATTATGATGACTACTGAGTAAAGTAACTTTCCTGTGCCACTTCCTTGCTGCATTGGTAAATTCCATGCTTTCGATATGAAATGCACTAACCCAACCCAACCCCCAACACAACTCTCCAAATATCTAAATGGGAATGTCACACATAGTTGCACGTTTTTCTCAACATGCATCTAAAGCTAAGTTTTATTACTGTGGGGTAATAATGTGAGGAACATATTCAAAGAAATTTAAGTCAAAAGAGGTTTAAAATATGTATCAGTTTTACAATAAGGTTCATTGCATAGTTTGATTGGAAAAGGTATACAATTTAAAAACTGGGTTTACCATGTCAGGAGCTGAAAAATCTATACACTTCCACTCACCATGTCAGTCAAGTACTATAATTATTGACTTGCCCAGAAGAATAAACTAAACCTGCTATCATAGATATAAAAGACCACAATATTTATAACCTAATTTGACCAGGTGAAAGGCTGTCTTCTGGAACTTATTCTGTGACCATTGTAACACCAGTTATAAGTATTTATAAAGTGAGACCAGTCTGCTCTTCCTCTGGTGGAGAGTACAGAATTTTAATGAACAAAGTCTGCAATATTCTTGGCAGAACATCCTTTTCATTAAAGAGCAATACTTGTCAATGCTGTATCAGCACTTGCCCCACTGGATGAGTGATTTGAAAATTCCTGTGACTACTGGAAATTCTCACTTGCCATTTCAAGTTGGAAGAGTGATTTTCATCCTCTTCACATCACCTCTATACAAATAAGAAATAAAAATGCAATGTGTTTTGCAATAATAAAAGCTTTGATATTATACTCTTATCATAAAAAGCACATAACTGAATGAAAGAAAACTAAAAGTTCTGCATCGGATTATACCATATTCAACATAATATGCACATCATACCCTTAAAACATCAATATCTGTACTGTGAAAGTCCCATCATAATAAGCACACAATGGTATCATAAAAATGTTTACATCATGTGTGTGTGTGTGTGTGTGTGTGTGTGTATATATACAGGGGTCACGCTACCAGGCGAAGTGAGCGACAAAGTCGCCTAAAATATGTAAACTTCGCCTTCTTCTGTTAGGAAAGCGAAAACGACTTCGCCCTGTGATTTTTTTTTTTTTCGAGATACATTGACCGACCATCTTTTTGAGATGCCCCCTCGCCTTAGCCAGGTTAGTTCCAGTGTTGTGTTGTAGCGAAATGTATGCATCAAGTCATCAGTAGCTAGGCCTAGTTTTGTTGTCAATTATGTTGACAAACAAACTCTTGCACATGCACAGGCATGTGTTTTGATAGCTGATTGACCATCAACCCTTTCCGGAGTCGGTTAGCAACTATCACTGCCCGATTTCCGCATGTTATCCTTAATGATAAAAACATACAAACTTGTGTTTCGAAACTTCAACAATAATATGTAAATAACAATTTTGTGTTTTAAGAACAGAATCAGTGATCTGAATATTTTAACTGCCTCTTGTAGACTATTTTGTCATAAAATTAGTTTGAAACTGTAAGTGAACCAGTAACAGGGAAATACGTCGCTGTGTGTTGAAGTACCAGTTTAAAGTTTATTCGATTGTCTGTTTTTGTAAATCATCGTGCAAATATATTTAGAAAAAAAAATACAATTCATAGAAAGCAAAGCCTAGGTATTATGTTATTTGAGATTTAACTTTAAAATTATGTAGGTCAGAAACGTATGGGACAATGCTATGTTGTGGAATTTGCGAGAAGTGCCGTATGGTCAAAGTTGTTTTCTGCCTTGACTCGCATTTGTGAATAAACGGAAAAAAGAAGCGCAGCTTTTTCTATCAAGCCAATGCTTAAAATTACTACAAGTATATAGACAAATAAAAAACCCAAAAATTTTCAATCATGTCAATGGACTGTTGAAATGAAGCTATATAAAGTGAGCGGTAACATTACGAAAATTGCTCCTTCTAAAAATAGATGCACTCACATGTCTGTGTTGATTCGGTTGGAAACAAGGGTGTAGTTCACATACCGACTATAAAGGAGCAATGTCTGTAATTTTATTCATTTCAGTGTTATGTATGAATAGTTACGGTAATGTTTTATTCGCATCAAAGAAATTAGGTCAAACAGTATGATCTGAACACACGTGTGCATTTGCCCTTATGTACATGGTACAGGGGTTGTTTCAAACGAATTTAGAAATCTTTCAAAGTTCCATTATCATGAACTTTATTAAAGTATTTTTTAAAAATTGATTAAAGGTTTGTTAATTAAGCATTTTTACTAACTTGCATTTACAATAATGTAATCTGGTTACTCAGTTACAATGTTGTTTCTATTATTCTCTTTTCAAGTCATATGGCCAAACTAACTCATTAAATTTTCTACTTGAAAATAAAGTATTGCTTAAATCCAATGCTAAATGCAAATATGAGTACTGGGAAATAGAGGGCATAATTCAAATAAAAGAACACACACACACAGAGATATATATATATAT